>OY986040.1:93288421-93310921 GCA_963920215.1 Nineta flava
ACTACTTTGACGGAATCATAGGGAGTCAGACACTACAAGACCTTCAAGCTAACATTAACTATAACAACCATTCAATTAATTTCGGAAACGTAACAAACAAATTATACTATAAACCTTGTACGACCCCACAGATACATACTTTAGAAGCATACGAACAAAAATTTATAACAGTCCCCACTCTTATAAAAAATGGCGACATACTCATACCACAAATTAAACTCAACCAGAACGTACATACAGTAAGTGGTATATACCAAGCAAAGGACTCATTCGCAAAAGTTTTTATAACAAATGAAATAGATTCACCACAAACAATAATAATTTCACAACCGTTAAACAGTGAATCGCTCACTAATTATCACGAATTATACAACATTCATTCAAATTCAATGGAAGTTGAATATTCAGATAATTACGATTTTGTTATGAAAAATATCCGAATGAAACATCTAAATAAAGAGGAACAAGACGCTCTAATAAATACTTGTACTGACTACAGAGACATATTTTACACTTCCGACCAAGATATGACGTTTACATCTGATGATAAACATTCTATTGTAACAAAAAATGAATTACCGATATACACGCGCTCATACCGATACCCCCATTGCCACAAAGAAGAAGTGACACGACAAATTAACGAGCTCTTAGAGAAAAATATAATTAGACCTTCTAATTCCCCATGGTCATCACCAATTTGGATTGTCGCGAAGAAAGCTGACGCTTCGGGCAAAAAGAAATGGAGATTAGTAGTCGATTATAGGAAACTAAATGAAAAGACAATACACGACAGATACCCTTTACCTAACATATCTGACATACTAGACAAATTGGGCAAGTGTTGCTACTTTTCAACGCTAGATCTCGCGTCAGGATATCATCAGATCGAAATGGACCCTAAGGACATTGCAAAGACGGCATTTACAGTAGACAATGGACATTACGAGTATACAAGAATGACTTTTGGACTTAAAAATGCCCCCGCTACATTTCAACGCGTCATGGACAATATGTTGAGAGAATTCATCGGTAAAAACGTATTAGTTTATATGGATGACATCATAATCTTTTCAACATCTCTGACCGAACATGTCGAAATGTTACGGAAAGTTTTTGACAAATTAAGAAAACATAACTTCAAAACGCAACTGGACAAATGCGAGTTCTTACATAAAGAAATCGAATTTTTAGGACATGTAGTGACCACAGACGATATAAAACCTAACCCTGCAAAAATTGAAGCAATTAAAAAATGCCCATTACCAAAGACTGTGACAGAAATAAAGTCATTTCTCGGACTTTTAGGCTACTACCGAAAATTCATAAAGGACTTTGCAAAGATAACTAAACCTATGACACAATGTTTACGTAAAGACACAAAAATCGATACAAAAAATAAAGAGTACATCAAGTGTTTCGAATATTGTAAAACTCTCCTCATCGGTGACCCGATATTACAATATCCGGATTTTGACAAACCCTTTATACTCACTACTGACGCTAGTAATTACGCATTAGGAGCTGTATTATCGCAAGGTACAGTTGGACACGACAAACCTGTGTGTTACGCTTCACGTACACTCAACAAATCAGAACAAAACTATAGCACAATAGAAAAAGAATTGTTAGCGATAGTGTGGGCTTGCAAGCAATTCAGACCCTACTTATTCGGACAAAAATTCAACATACTGACAGACCATAAACCGTTGAAATGGGTTTTTTCTTTAAAAGAGCCTAATTCAAAATTGGTTAGATGGAAAATCAAACTTTTAGATTACAACTTCGACATTGACTATAAACCAGGAAAAGTAAACTCTAACGCGGATGCACTAAGTCGTATATCCGCGGAACTCAATAATATTGATACTAGTTCACAAGATGCTGAAGCATCAACTGTACATTCAGCTCAGGAAAACATAAACGAAGGCATACGAATATCTGAACAAGCACTAAACGAATGTAGTAATCAAATAATTATCGATACCGGACTTAGGAACCAAATAAACACCGAATACCTATTCAAAACTCGCAAACGTTTGACGATAGAAATAGAAAACACCCCGACAGAAAAACAATGCATTGAAATATTTAAAGAATATTTATCACCTAACAAATTAAATGCCGTCATGACTAATGACGATACATTTAAAGTATTCAATGAAACTCATGATAAATACTTCTCTAAATATAAAATTATCAGATGTACGACCCTACTATCGGACATTCAAACCCTAGAAGAACAAACAGAAATCATACGTAAATACCACGAACTATCGGTGCACAGAGGAATAGACGAGACACTAAACCACTTAAAAAGAACATATTACTTTGACAATATGAAGTCAAAAATCACGACTTTCATTAATACTTGTGACACCTGTTTAAAATTTAAATACGAGAGACATCCACTGCATTTAAAACAGACACCCACCGAAATAGCCACCAAACCATTTGAAATACTTCATATGGACTTACTCCATATTGAAAAATCTAATGTACTGACCATAATAGACAAATTTAGTAAGTACGCAGAATGTTCTATCATCCCCTTTCGAAATTCAGTTGAAGTATTAAAAATAGTTCGAAAATATATTGCAAGACATGGTAAAATCATACACGATAATGGCAACGAATTCTCCAACTTAGACATGCGAGAATTCCTCAAACTTTACGACATACAGAATCATATAACCGCTGCTAGAAACTCTACGGGTAACTCACCAGTAGAAAGGCTACATAACACCATACTTGAAATTCTTAGAATACTAAAAGATAAAGAAAATTCACCTTTAGACGAACTATTAGATTTGACCATGATTACTTACAACAACTCTATCCACTCTTCAACAAAACTTACACCCTTCGAAATCATACGTGGAATTCGAGAAAAGACTATACTTAAACCGAACGATAATGCAATCACGGAATTTACTAATAAACAACGTGAGGAAATAAAAATTATACAAGAAATAATAACGAAGCAAAACGATAAAAACATACAAATTTTAGACACGAAAAACCAAGACAGATCAGATCCCCCTACCCTAGGACAGAATGACGTGTATATAAAAAATAATCAAAGAAATACTAAACTACGACCACCATATGACAAAAAGAAAGTAACCAAAGAAACTAACTTAACATTCCACACAAATAACAAATTTAAGTACCACAAATCAAAGACTAAACCTAAAAGAAATTAATCTTTTTCAGGTGCCTGACACCTTCCTCTCTTCCCCAACGTATAGAATACCACGACCTTACGCACACAAAAGGACTATTAGCACTCAATCTAGGAGAAACTAAATTAACCTCACATTATAATAATTTAATCCACATAATTAACATAACTAATATAAAGGAATCTTTAGAACATTTAAAAACTAATGTATTTAATGTAGATCTAAATATGACTTTATTTTATAATACTAATACCTTAAAATCCTTATACCACAAATTAGAGAATAAAATAGAAAGTTTAGAACTGAAAACCTATAGATCAAAATGTGGCTTAATAGATGGCTTAGGCTATGTAATTAAAGGAATAACCGGTAATATGGACCACAATGACGCGATAGAAATTAACAAGCAGATAGAAGTATTAAAAAATAATCAATTACTAATCGAAGATAGCACAAATTCACAACATAAATTAAATACACAAATGATTGACCGATTTGACAATATAACCAAATTTATTAATACCGAACAGACTAAACTTAAAACAATTGTGGATGCTATTAAATCTTATCCACTTCTCGAACACAAGTTCATTCACAAGTTATTCCAGTCACAAATATACTTCTCGGTTCAATCACAATTACAGTATTTAGATGATCATATTAGTGACATTATTCTTTCTATGGATTTGGCACGGTTGAACATTATCTCAAAACACATATTAACTAAACAAGAATTAAATATAGTTTATAATGCTTTAAAACCGCAAATAAAAATCGGAAGTGATGAACAATTATACGAATTATTAAATTTGAAGGCTTATTATAACGGGAGTAATATTATATTCGCTGTAATGATACCTCAATTCCATAACGAAACCTTTAGTACAATAAAAATTAGACCCTTACCCGAACAACATCAAATAATTAAACCTTTAACAAACATAATCCTGTATAATCATAAACATTTCCTATTTCTACAAAAACCTTGCAACCGAATAGAACAAACCTACATATGCCCACCATATAAATTACAAGAAACCAGCTCAAACCAATGCGAGATCCAAATATTAGAAAACAAACCAGCCAAATGCACACTTCATCGAACTATGGAGGAAGACTTCATAGAAGAAATCGAAACCAATCACATCATAGTATCGACAACTAATCCTGTTAACATCACTAATAATTGTGGGAAAAATATAACCAACTTCATCGGAAAACTCAACATAATATTACATGAATGTCAACTAACTATTAATCAAATCAAATATGGAACTTTATTAACCTCAACTCACAACATCGTGTTGGAACAAATAATGTATAATGTCATCAACATAACGAATATATCGAAGGACATTAATCTGGATTTATTGAAAGTGAAACACTTGGAAAATACGAAAGAACTCCAATCATTGAAATATCAACATTCTATGCACACCGGTGTTTGGACAGTAACAACTTTTATTTCTATAATTTGTTTAATTCTATATTTTATGTTTAGAAAACTTAGAAAGAGTAAAAATGCACCAGTGGAAACCATGGATAGGCGTACATCATCGGCGCCTGCAGTCGTCCAACTCCCTTCGGAAGTCAGACTTCTGTCTTAAGGACGGAAGAGTTATAGATTCTAGTATGGGACACCCAATACTAAATAATAAAACTCGTGTACATGTGGATCAGCATTTCCTGTCAAATATCGATCAACGTGACCAAATTTATTGTAAAAACACGTACTAATCCAAAATTATTGTATATAAACCGAACATTTCGATTGATTGAACACTTATTACTTTCATGTACATAATCGCTGTTAATTAACGTTTTGACTATTATTTTAAACTTCGTTGTAATAATTAATATTTTTTGTAATAATTAATATTTTCAACAATTAACAATTGTAACAATTAAATATTTGTAATAATTAATTTTTTAAATAAATAATTTTTTTTTAAACATAAACTTCTACCGAGTTTATAACTTATATATATATATATATATATATATATATATATATATATATATATATATATATTTATATATATATATTACATTAGTGTAGGACTTAAAAGTTACTTTTTTATTTTTTCCTTTCTTTTTTCGAAGGTTTAATTTTTTGTTTCATAGTTATTATTTTTTGCTTTTCAGTTTCTTTCTTCTTTTGTCGGTTCTATTTTTTGTTAAAAGTTTTTATATAAAGTTTTGTAATAACATAACAAAGTTTATAATTTTTTTGTATCTCAAATTCAATAATATTATTATAGTATTAAAAAAATAAAGTACTATAATTAATATTGAATACTAAATGAATTATTAACAACTTTTTATATCACAGACACAGATTGGACCTCTTCCTAGATTTAAATAATTTTTTTCAATCTATCTTATTAACTTTATATCTGATTAATTATATTAACTACAGCAAATTTTCGTTTACGAAAGAATCTAATTGTTGGCCTTTATGCATCGTTTGCGGTTAAAATAATGTTTTATAGTATATATTGCCACAAATCTCGTTTGAATTTTGATGTCCATCTTTCGCAGAAAATTATTAATAAAGCATTTTTATAACTACGGATTTCTAACCTAACTTTTATAAAACAATTGAGAATTTAGAAATTAAAAATAATATATATAAATCAATACCATATTTTAGTAAATTCAGGTATATGTTCAACAAATTTTTTTAAATATGGTTACTTTTACTTTTGACACCAAACTGACAGCTAATAATAAGTATAAAATGTATTTTATATTTATTAAATTGTTTTATACTTACCTTTCAGATGTGGTATTGCACTTGTAAACAGAAAAATGATCAGGAGATACAATGATCTCTTGTTACTTTACACAATTAAAATTTTTCCGTTGTACCAAAATTAAGCTATTCCAAATTTATCGTTTCCTCAAAAACCAACAGAACATTGCTTCTTAAATGTTATTCCGAATTTAAAAAATTTGAATTTACTAAAAATTGAACTAGGTTTGCGGCTGGAAAACTGAGGATTGAGCATTTCTATTATCTTTTTGAGAACACAGAGAACACATGCCTAAAACATTCTCAAAAAGATAAAAGAAATCCTTAATCTTCAGTTTTTCCTGTGTCCGATCTGAGCACAACTTTTAAGGATGTAAGTCGAATAATAAATCGCAGCAAAACAAGGTTATGCGAAACTCCCAACAGGTACCTATTCTCTTAAATGGTGTTGCTCTCGAGTATGTTAACGAATATAAATGCCTTGGAAAAATTGTATCTATGCAGAATAGTTTAAACGAACTAAATGCTAGAATGGCAAATTCATGGAAAAAGTTTTGGTCCTTAAAACATATACTGAAGGGGACATTCCAATAAATCTGAAGACGAAGGTGTTGGGTACCTAGCGTATGGATATCAAGTTTCGGCACTAACTAAAAAAGACTACAAAAGTCTTCGATCATGCCAGTGTGCGGATGGACGGTGCATGCTTGATATCAAAAGAGCTAAAAAAATTCCCTCTTTGAATATAAGAGCTGTGAGCAAAATAAAAGACGTAGTAGTGCACTTCAAACGACTTAAATGGCAATGGCGGGACATGTATCGAGGACTACTACAACTTGGACACCCTATCATTGCAAAAGAAGGTGAGGACGCCAGATAAGACGGTGGAGGAACGAACTTATCGAATTTGCAGGTAGTCAGGGGATGCGCAAGGCAACAAAATAGGGAAAATTGGAAGCAATTAAGAGAGGCGATTTAGGCTATTATAATTATTGAGTATTATTATTATATTATCTTTTTAGCAAAATATAGACAAACAAATTAAGTATAAATTCTTTTGAAAAAGTAATTTTTATTCGGAGTAATGGTATATTCATATTTCATAACAAAACATACAAAAAAACATTATAATAAGCATAAAAGTACATAAACAAATCTGAAATAATAATAGTAGGGAGGACAACAACCAAATACATACCGAATACAGTAAGTAAACAATGTTTATATCGATCAATGTATACCACTCACCTCTATATATATGAATTGCGATTTTTTATGGCGTCAAAGAAAAAGAATCCAAAATTGAAGCATACACAAGGACCAACCAAGTGGCACGAACTTAATATAAAGCCATCTATACACTCTTTTGAATCACAATTCACTTGATTGACATTTATGACTGATGAATGAGTATGTCCATAAACGTATCAATCATTGATAAGCCAAGAAAGACAATTATTCTGTTACAGTTGATTATATAACTAGACTTTAATGTATTAATTTGTACTTTTGGCTTAATTCATACAGTTGGTAAACTTCTATATAATTGTATAAAATGGTTAATTAAAAAACCCTTAGCCCAAACTATTAATAAATACAGCTTTTATATAGTCCCTTTTTAAAATTAAAATATAAATACCGATAAAATAAATGATTGTGATTCATAGAAAAATAAGTACTGGTTGTCATCAGAGCTGGGCTGGAAGTACTTTTGTAATACTGGATATTTGTATTTGTAACATAAATCCTCAATACACACAGTAACGTTACTTAAAGAGCATTTTTTCGGTTTTCGAAACAATGCTTCGGCTAAAAGTTGTTTATTATAAATAAAATAACAACTTTTATTCGAAATTTTTTGTTGAAAAACGTAAGTAAGCTAGCTAACGGTGGAATAACAGAATTATATATGTAAATTTGTATATAAATTTTGAATTCGCACTGGTCGTGTGCACTAAGTGGACAGTTAAATATCCACCAATATGGGTGTCATTCTGGTTCGAGCCTTGGCGGAGTATTATAATTTTTAATTAGATTTATAAATAATCAAACCTCCGAATGCGCCCATGGTTGTTGAAAAACTAAACTATTCGAGACATTGTATTAAAAAAATTAAAAAAATTGTTGAAAAAGGAATTAAATTCAAATTCTTTTAAAAGCAAATAAAATCAGGTTTTTATTTCATAAAAATTTTTGATTTAATTTAATTGAAAAATATTTAGTAAAACTTTTACTAATTTTTTTGTTGTTGTCGAGTATCGGAATCGGTCACAGGTCGGGTAGCCTTTTGAAGGATAAATAGAGAGCCCAGATACCGCGACAATAAATAGTAAAATTTTAAAAACTAACATCAACTTTTGTCGCCTAGTGTATAAGTACTCACTGTTTTTAATCAAGGCGGAAGAGCTAATATAAATTAATTTCAAGTTGAACTTCTACTGTCGAAGTATTATCTATATACTTAGTTCACTCTTTTCGCTAATTATGTTATGTGGCCAGGACAGACGGGCAATATGAAATGATGAATGAACTCGAAGTTCATTCGATATTGAGAAGACAAACATAATCAACTCCAAGCGCTAAATTAATATCTCTCTGTTAAGCCAGTATTCTCTCTATGTACTCAACTTGAACAGGATACAACTTCAAAAGGTTACCGGATTGATCACCGGATATTGTCACCTGCAAAAGAATTTGCACACAACAGGGCTCCATAACGGCTGCTCTTTATGTGCAGACTGTGTGGCGAGGAGGATGAAACGTCCAGCCACATCATCTTTTAACTGCGAATCTGTCGGTTACAGCAGATAAAATATATTCGATGCATCCCACCCCGAATATATGACCTTTCAGGAAAACCTGATAAGCAAGATCCTGGATTGCCAAAATATGAGAGAAGCCATTTTCGTCAGACTGAAGTTGAAGAGGGAGCAGAATGGGCCATAAGCTCGAAGTACAATACTTTTATACACCCCATGAAATATCTATATGTCTATCTAAGTCAGTATTTCTAAATTTGCCGTCATCATTGACAGTCAAAAGATTCTTTTCATTTGCTACAATGATAAATCAAATTTTTGTTGTAAGCTGACAGTAGGTCGTTTCAATTTTTGTATGAATTAAACTATTATATGATTTGCTAATACTGATTTAAATTCTATACTCTTGTCGTTCATCCAAAATTATTTCTATGACTTAAAAAAATGCTCGCTCACAAAATGTAAAAAAATATTCACAAAAAATTCTTCATAATAATTTGTCCATTAAGGTTGATCGGACAGTACCGTACATTTCATAATAAACAGAAACAATCTTTTAAACAGAAATTAAAAATGTTTATCTGTAAATTAATTATTTAAATATAGATAGCATCTAACTCTATCACTAGTAATTTGATTTATGTAATTATTTACTTACTAAAAATAATAAATAATCGTCTTTTGACGATTTGATGAAAATTTTCGTGAATTTTTTATCTTTTTAATTAAGATATTTACAAAACTTTTCGTCGGACTTTTTTTTTAATTTTAACATAATGAACGAGATATAATTTATAAAAGTAGAAGTTTTATAATTTTCAATCTATAGAAGGTCATTAATTTTTAATGATTAATTACATGAAAACCCTTCGTCAGATTTTTTTATATTTTATACGTATGAGTTAGCAATTAATAATATATCAAAAATTCAGATTTTTATCTATACATTGCCGATTTTACCTATACATAAGTCCGATCAACCTTAATAAGCACTTTGTACTTGTATTTGTAATAAGTGCCTTCAAAGTACTTATACTTAGTACTTGTAGGTTGTTTTTGAAATGTATTTGGTACTCACTACTTAAAATACTTTTCTTTCAAAATTACATCAAAACTACTTATTACATAAAGTCCTTTTTCCTGTTCTTTGTCCAGCTCTGGTTGTCAACCTATGTTGTTATACTAAGCTGTTATTATTCTAGTGTGTTGTGCCAATTTTCTTAAATAGTTCATAATCGCTTTAACGAATCAGCGATTCCGCCATCTGAATGTTTTTTTAATTTCTTCAAATTATTAATGAAAAAATTTACAATTAAAGATTTAGATTTTCAATTAAAGAAAGTTTTATTCTGATAAATAAAAAATATAAGCTATTATTCCTCTATTTTCCTATCTATTTTTCAAATATAAGTTTTTTAACATTAAAACAAAATTAATGTTTCTTCACATACAGCACTGTTTAATTTTATTTACTTCTACTTCCGCCACTGTGTTGACAACTTTATTTATTATAACAGTATGTTTAACTAATATAAAATGGACCTTTCGAATATCAAAGAATTCGACAGGTAGGAGCTACTACGTAAACCAAGAAAGTTTTCTTATGGAAAGGAATTATAATGAATATGAATTTAAGTTACCTTAGCGACCATTTAAGATTCATTATTGTTACATTAAAATCGTAAATATAGAGTGACAGAAAATATGGTCAGAAAATAAATTGAGGTAAAATAAGTTTTCTACAACTCTCATATAAAATTTATTCATTTTATCAATATTAAGTGAGATATTCGAAATTTCGTTTCCTCCAATCTCTAACCCGCCCCTCTCCCCTTACAAATACCCAAAGAACATCGCTTATCAAATTTCTTTCCAATCCGACGAAAATCAGGTAGAATTGATGGCCATTTGAAGCTTTTGCAAAATCAATTCGGTACAACACGACGTATCTACCAAATTTCATTCATATCGGGTTAAAATTGCGGCCTCAGGAGCGCGTATAGACACATGTATATGATGATTTTCAACACCTACTTACATCGTAATTGCTGTTACACAATCAATAGAGAGAAATTTTAACCGATTTTTGAAAAAAACAAATATTAAAATCAGTTAGAATTGTTTTTAACCGTAATTTTGTATTAATCCTGTATCCCGGTTACATATTTTTTATATCAATATTAACAGATCGCATTGTATGCCATATGTGAAATTGACTTTTTCTGATTAAATAAAAAGTCGAAATAGATGTATTTTGTTTATATTCGAGGATTTTATGAAAAATGTCAACACGCATATATTACGTAAATTCTCTTGAATTTCTTTTAATATTGTTTAAATAAATTTCTGATTCAATTACTTTTAAGCATTTATGTTATTTCTGGAACTGAAATTTGATTATTGCATTGTTTAAATTAAGAAATGAGGTTTGCTATAAATGATAGTTGTTAAATTTATGAAGTATAAACCTCGAATATGATTTAAATCAGTGGCGGATTAAGATTATATGCCACTCTAGTTTGCGCAATTCTTTAGTACACTATTTAGTACATAGTACACTATGGACCACACAAGTCCATGTCAATTTTTTTAATTTTTATATTGATTTGTGCCTGTGTTTTTCGAAAAAATGCATTGGACAAAAGTTGCTTATTGTAACAACTTTTATTCGAAAATTTTTTTCGAAACTTTAGTGGCTAAGTGTACCTACATCATTTAAAGATTAAAGAAAATTAATTTATCTTTTATGTTTTAACAAGTGCTAGTGTATCCATTAAATTGTTCAACTTCTACACTATAGAATAGTCGTTACATATATTATGGAGGTCAGTGAGGACGCATTACATTTCGACTACCTCCTTCATTCAATATTGTGCAAATACGATAACTGATCAAATATTTACTAAATATATAGTGTAGATAAATGAGGGCGGAAACATGACACAATGTGTTACAACATAAATATTTAGTTTTTTTTTGTAGATATCAAAAGAATTTGAAAATAACTGAAAAGACATTTCATAAAAAATAAATTTTATTAGCACTATGTAATTGAATCTGTCATAAGTTATACCGTTTCCTATTTCGTTCTTTTCGTTTTTTTGTAAATATGAGTCCAAGCGGGGACCGTAGAGAAGTAGAGGTAGATTGTAAGGCTGCCCTGCACGGGCTAAACTTCGACCATAAGGTCCATTGTGATGCCTTAGGATGTGAGGATGTGAGTGGAGTGGAAGGAATTTGTGAGTAGACTAGGAATTGGTAGGATATGCGGCTGCAGCCGACTCTGATAGGAACTATGCCGATATTCATCTGGAGTTCGTGAAGGAAACTGCAGAAAACCTTCTCAAACATAGCCGGTTACTTCGTTCTTGTCCATACGCCGACAGTTTAGTCAATCAACCGCCCCTTTTTTTTTAATTTTTATAATTGACAAACTGCCGATGTCGGGATTCGAACCCATAACCTCCCAGTTTCCAAGTACTGCATACTGCGCAGACATGACGCCTTAGACCGCTCGGCTACTTGGCTGGTAAGCGGGGACCGTAAAGAACGATGCCTATTTAATTAGGAAATGAAACT
Source organism: Nineta flava (assembly GCA_963920215.1). Classification (NCBI taxonomy): domain Eukaryota; kingdom Metazoa; phylum Arthropoda; class Insecta; order Neuroptera; family Chrysopidae; genus Nineta; species Nineta flava. The sequence goes on from OY986040.1 coordinate 93,300,700, forward strand.
TTCAGAAAACATAGTAGATATACAATCATTTGCATCAGCAACCCTGCGAGAACCCGATCCGATAGCGGGGCAACAACAACCAAATCTTTTACCGGCGGCATAACGTGTTCCAAATTTTTCATTTTTTGTGGTACTAATAAAAACGTGTGCGCTATGTTTGTTTTTCTTAAGACTAACAGTCATGCATATTAATAAATTTAATATGAGCTTTTTCAAAATCGTGTGTATACTAAGATTTTTGCTGCTACGCACTTAGCCAAGGTCTTACGAAGTGGTAAATTTGGTGTTTTATGGCTATGGTCCAAACAAAAAAATAAAAGTAAAATTCGTTACGCAGGAGCAGCGTCGACTTAGCGAATTTCCTTAGAATACATAAATCACTCTCTAGCGGTCATAATTTTAGTGTGATCAAAATTAAATATAATATCTAATATGACTTTAGTAATTGCAAAAATTAAATAGCCAAAAAAAACGGATTAACGATTATAGTTTATAGTTACTATGGAAACGACAATCAAAATTTTTTACAATAAAATATATTTTATGTATTCGTGTCAAACAAACACAAAATATTAAATATCTCTCTTAATATTAGAATAATCGAAAAATGTATAAGGAGTAAAGTTGTAGAAAATCAAGTTTGCTACAATTCATTACCTTATGATTTTTCTCAAACTCTAATGTGAACAGAGATATTTAGAATTTTAACTTTCAATCTTTAATTGTAAATATTTCTGTAAATATTAGTGTAACAGAAAAATGATAAGAAACAAAATTACAGTAAAACTTAGTACCTACCACTTAACTCCTGACAAATTTTTCGATTTTTCTAATATTAAGGGAGATAGTCAAATTTTGTGTTTTGTAGAGGGAGGGGAAAACACCCTTTCCCCTTTGCCTTAGTTATTTTCACTTTTTTATATTTATATTTACTGAACTATTCCTAGCCAGCTTATTATTATTCGAGGAAATATGTTACAATTAACATAGACTTTAATTATTTTCATACTAAACAACTTTGTCGACTGTTCTACTCTTTGTATTAAATGGATAAAACTAATAAAACGTATTGGATGAAGTAAAAACGACATGGTTTATGAATACAAATAACTAAATCAAATCATTTCTCTAGCAGTTTTATAATAAGTTACGTTATGTGCGACCGACCCCTTGTATTACATAACTATATATTATATAGAATAACTATAACTATAACTATAACTAAAGCTATCACATAGCACGGTAGTAGGTCAGACAAAGATTAAGCTTGAGCTCGGGAAGGTACTGCTTCAAAGTGCAACAAAGAGGCACTGACGCTCTCTCGATGCACTAAGGCTGAACAGGATGCTTACCGGAAGCGGAAGCTTACCGGATTACTTACCGGACACTATCCCCTGCGGAATCATCTGCACACAATGGGAATCCATAACGGGTCCATTATGTGCAGATTGCCTGGTTAGGAGGAAGAAACATCCAGCTACATTATCTTTGACTGCGAACCTCTAGGTTACAGCAGATACAGGATATTCGGTGCATCTCTCCCCGAATATATGAACCTTCGGGAGAACCTGATAAGCAAGCTCCAGGCTATTGCCAACATATGGGACAAGCGAATCTCGTTGGACTGAGGTAGAAGGGGGAGCACAATGGACCATCAGGTCGAAGTGCAATACTTTTTAGATTGATTGAAGATGAATCAATTAATCAATCAATCAAGATTAAGCATGGACGCAGACCAAGTTTAAGTTTAAGAATTATGGGCGAATTTTTAAACGTAGCGTGTGACCCATTACTTGGCGGTGCGTACCAGGTTTCAACATTACAGCTTTAATATTTTTCAAGATATTTAGCCCTAAAAATCGTCATTTTGGTGACTGACTGACTGACCCACCCACTAATCATCATAATAATAATATTCTAGGTACTTTTAGTTGTCCTAGAAAGTTAATTTTTTGGTATAAAGATAGGTCTTAGGCTAAAATCACTCTGAAATGTCCGGAAATATACCCCCACCTCCACCAACGGAGGGCAAAAATTTAATACTCGAAAACGATAACAGATAGAAGAAAAAGACAAAAATTTCTTTTTCTAGAAAGAAACAGCTTTTGTTTGAAATATTTTTTCATAACATTTATAGATTGCCATAATTTCTGTTCAAACATTGTGAATTATTACTAGCGATGTATCTGTAGCAACTCTAGTGACCAGTTTCAATCCAACCAGAATGAAATATGGTATATATATACGAAATACTCTTAGTAAAGTTCGGCTAAAAGGAATGGGAGGTTTAGATGAACGGGGGAAATACAAAATTTGGTATATTTCTCTTAATATTGGAAAAATAGAAAATTTAAAAGTGGTAAAGATATAGAAAATTAACTTTACTACAATTTCGTTTCTATTCATTCTTTCTGTTACTCTAATATTTACAGAAATATTTACGATTTAAGATTGAAAATTAATTCTAAATATCTTTGTATAAAATATTAAGAAAAAATTATCAGGTAATGAATTGTAAAGTTGATTTTCTACAACTTTACAATTAATACATTTTTCGATTTTTCTAATATTAAGAGAGATATTTAATATTTTTTGTTTTCAGCTTTCCTTCGTCTCCTTTCCCGTTGACCTATGCCAAGGGGAAAGAGACCTACGCCAAGTCTTAACAAACTTGGCTATACAAATACGAAAAGCATATCAGATACGAGTCTATAATTTGCGGTTTTTCTCTGTCTAAAATATACACTATAGGAATATGTTGTTTTATACATCACCACCAAAAAACAAAAAAGTTAAGGGGGAAAGTTTTTGCATATAAAAACTATTGATATTCCAGCAAAATAAAAAATGTTCACCTACGAAAGTAGTGAAATCTTAGAAGGACGAAGAACAAAAGGAAGAAAATGATTGGTATAAATTCAATGTGCGATATTTTCCTTAGCGGGTGTATATTGAGAATAAATTTGTAGCTAGTTAGTAAAAACCGAATGCAAAAGCGGCATCTTTCTAGCGTGTATAGAAGAAAAGGGGTAGTTATTAAACGTAATTTAGGGGGGTGTTTTTCCGATTTTCCTGTGGGTTGCAATGAAAAAACTGAAGTTTTCCGATTGGTAGCGTCGGTTCCAAGTAATTTCGCGTCGAATGCAAAAAACGCGTCTTTTTACAATGTCTAGAAGTGCCTTAGAATTTGTATAAATGAGTCAGTGAGTCTGTCAGCTTCACTTAGGGCTATATAATATATTAGATGCACCAAATTTGACCACGTTCCAAATAAAATATGAAACACCTTGCACCAGAGAAACATACACAATAAATTTATACCAATTTCTTACTTTTGTTAAACAAGTTGGTCCCTCCATAGATTGCACTAATTTTGTAGGCGAGAATTTTTATTTTCACTCGGATATCAATACTTTTTGTATGCGAAAACTTTGCCCCTTTAAATGTTTGTTTTTGGTGGGATACAGTATAATACATTACATACATTATATTATATTCTGAAACAGTAATACGTATTATATCATATATTATAAATATAGTGTGTAACCTAAATTTGTACCGGATGTCATATAAATTCCTTTTAAATGTATTTCTTGTAATTTCAGAAGGGATTGATGGCATAAAGAATACGATCCGACCGAATAGGATAATACGAGTGTGGTATATGTTAAAATACATCAAAATAAATATTTTCAGCCTCTGCCGTAAAATATCTTCCTTCTTATCCTTATATTAAAATATCTCGAAAAAGAGGATTATTGCAAACAAAATTAAATAATATTCATTTTATTTTTTATGTGTTTTAATGGTTACGGAGATATAACAGGAATTCATTTTGTTAAATTATACCAAATTCCTAATCACATGTTTATTGCTGAAATGAAATGATATATTAAATTCAAAATTTTTGGGTGTGTTGTTGGACAAAAATACAATAAGCCATTCAGATTTTTTACACACCTCGAAAACCAAACCTCTGGTGAGAGGTACAGATAAAAAAGAGTTTAAAAAAAAAAGATTAACTTTTGTTCGAAACATTTTTTGAAAACCGGAACGCATTGATTTTCAAATCATACCAAAGAAACACATACAAAAGTTGTTAGCATTTCTATTAGCCACAGTTTTTATGCCAGGTATATCTAAACTAATATTATAAAAGCGAATGTGTGTTTGTTTGATTTATCTTCTTTCACGGAAAAACAGAGTAACAGGTTGTCGTAATATTTTGCACAGATGTCGTTAGAGAGACGAAGAGTGACATCGGATACTTTTTTTACTAAGAAAATATCGAATTCTTTCGAGAAAATCTTGTGATTAGAATTTCCAATGCTATATTCTATATATAGCATTTATTCGAATAATTCCTTTGCCTAAGGTCAGATTTCATATAAAGAAATGTTTGTATAACATTGAAAAAGACCACGCGTTGGATGCATGCACAGCATTGGAGTATTGTAAAATTAGTCTTGACTTCATAACAAATTGCAGAAAAAAATTATTGGTACATGTGTTGTAAAATGACCTGAAGTAGTTTCTTTCCGCATGGCAGTCCGCTCATCCACCTGTCCGTTCATCAAAACTATAACTCAAAAACGAAAAGAGATAAAACGAGCTGAAAATTTGTGTGTATTTTAGAGCTAAAAAGTAACTTCAAATTCGTGAATGGGTGAAATCAGTCCGTACTTCACGCCCGTAGGGAAATATCTATCTTTAAAACCGTAAGAGATAGAAGAAAAATTTGAGACAAAAAAGGTTTCTTTTTTTAAATAAATACCTTTTTTTTATCAGCTGAATAGTTTTGCCATAATTTTAGCTCGAACATATATAACTACAGATTACAAAAGTATATGTGTATATAGGACGTTTATACACTACTTTGTACGTGTTTAGACATTACAATTAACAGTTCACGTGTGATGTGAATAAATAGTTCTAATGAGCTCATACATACCGGGTATATAAGCAACTAACTCAGTTAGTTGTTATTTTTACTTTTTTAATTAAAAATATCGCTGTATTTTCTAATATTTAGAAAAGAGAGATAGAGCAGCATTGGATTTGTAAATAGACGAAACAGATCCAGGGGCGGCAACGATCTAGTGCCACTAGATTTACTCAAATGCAGTTGTTTAAAACTCTCTTGAAAAACGTAGCCAATGTAGTATCCATAAGGAAGCTTTGTCTAGACGGTCCTACTCGAAAATCATACCTATAGTCCAACTAGTAGTTACTGGTGGAAATATAGTCCTATATGGTTTGGCATATAAATAGCATGTGCTATTTATGGTGCTTGTTGTTAGTTTTAAATGTAAAATTGATAATAAATTCAATTGGTAAATTGTTAATTAACAATTTAGCAATGATATTTTATAAATAATGGTAAACTTATTTACTTAAGTAATTGTCCATTTTCGTCAAAGATGTCCAATCATCGTTTCCCAAAAAACGAATTTCTATTATGGAAAAATGCTATTAAACTTTGTAAATATGTATTAATAATATTATTAGTGATAGTGAATTAAGGCTTATTTGGTTTTCGGAAAATACTTCGGATAAAATAATCCACAGTACAGCATGGTTTTTTTAAATGATTAGTAATAGGTTTAACTTTTGTCAGTACTTCCTTTCGACGAGACGCCTAACTTTTCTCTCGCAAAAATTTTCGATGAATGATAGTGACTAGCGAAGCGCGTAAGAGAGTAATTTGTTTGACGATAGCAAATATTTTATCAGTAACAGTTAATTTGCTAGTTAAATTGAGAGATAATGTAATAAAGACTTTAAAAACACTTTAGTCCTACAAAATGGATAGTGTGACAGGTAGGTCCCCCACCCCAACATGTTCAAATAAAGGGGTATACATAGTTATTACTTGGCGCTACTTAAATAACCGTTACTTGGCGCGATTGAGTGTATTCACGATAAAAACAATATTAGTAGTCTTTGATGAACTAAAGGTTGAAGAAATGAGACCTACAATATGTATAAACGTTATGTGTCATTGACATAAGAAAACATTTTTCTAATTTATAAATGAAAATTTTACATTGACATGTTCAGAGCCTAGGACTGGGAAATTGAACCACTGAATATGTAGGACAAGGTGGCCATGAAATTATACACACCATTATTAATTAACAGCATAAAAATCAGCTTGTTACTAATAACTATGTATACCTCGTTATTTGAACATGTTGGGGGTGGGGGTGGGGAACAAATGTTTATTACATTATCTCTCAATTTAACTAACAAATTAACTTTTACTGATAAAATTTTTGCTATCGTCAAACAAACAACAGTTACTCTTTTACGCGCTTCGTTAGTCACTATCATCGAGAATTTTCGCGAGAGAAAAGTTGGGCGTCTCGTCGAAAGGAAGCTACTGACAAAAATTTAGCCTGTTACTAACCATTAAAAACCGTGCTGTATTGTGGACTAAAAGTTATTCATTATAAATATACTAGGAACTATTATTTGAAACCCAAAAACGGAATGAACAGGGTATGACTCAACTAAATGATTTAAAAAATGAACGCTACTTTTATGACTCATATTACATATGTTGATTTGTATCTTATTCATTCGGTTTCTGGGATCATATTTCGAATAAAAGTTTTGCTGAAGCATTCTTTCAAAAAACCGATAGAATAAAGCAGCCATTAATCATAAAATTATGTAAAAAGAACGTTACTTTCGTGGCCATATTATGTACTGTTGAAAATTCTTCAGTTAATGCAGAAAACTTTGATTCAGCTTCAAGAAGTCCATAAACAACAATAAGATTTAGACTAATGTACGAAATATTAAATTTTTTTAAAATTCGTTTATAAAAGTTATCATTATAAAAAAATGGAGATTAGGGGCGCTAAACCAGAAGGAGTCAAGGGCGGCAACTGACCAAAATCCGCCACTTAGAGAGGGTGATAGATAGAGGTAGATTGTAAAGGCTGCCCTGGACGGGCTACACTTCGGCCATAAGGTCCATTGTGATGCCTTAGGATGTGAGAATGTGAGTGGAGTGGAAGGAATTGAAGAGTAGACTAGGAATTGGTAGGATATGCGGCTGCAGGCGACTATGATAGGAACTATGCCGATATTCATCTGGAGTTTGTGAAGGAAACTGCAGAAAACCTTCTCAAGCATAGCCGGTTACTTCGTTCTTTTCCATACGCCGACAGTTTAGTCAATCAACCGCCCCTTTTTTATATAATTGACAAACTGTCGGGATTCAACCCATAACCTCCCAGTTTCCAAGTACTGCATACTGCGCAGACATGCGCCTTAGACCGCTGCGCCTTAGACCGCTCGGCTACTTGACTGGTAGAGAGGGTGATAGAAAAAGATTTATATATAACAACCTCTAATAATATCTGATAACCACATTATCGTGAAAAACATTCTGTACAATGTAAATATAAGTAAATACATATGTATTTATGTATATTCTATATATCTTATAGAATTCAACATCAAAATAAATCGTTTTATATATTTCTTCCATGCCATCATACTGAAGTGAAATATATTACAGATATGGTTTATTATATATGCAGTAATGTTACTATATATATATATATATATGTACACAATATACAAAATATTTACCTTTTGTAATGTTATACAAGCATGCGAGAAAATGTTTCTAATCTTTAGGGAACATCGAAGGGCAATCAAAGATTAATCAAGTTTTTATTTATTTATTTATTTTTATTTAACATATTTAGAAGGAAGAAAGATCGTTGTTTTTTTTAATTTCCTCTACAAGGAAATAGAGGTATTGGAATTGCACCGATTTGCAAAATTTCTTCCAATGTCCATCAATCCTACCACTTTAGCGGCCACTATTCTAATCCTTTTTTTTACTCTTAGGAGCGAAATTTATTTTCAAATTTAAATGGTACCAGCTTCGAATTAGAATTAGAATTATCGAAATCGGACTACTCTGTAAAAAGTTATGCGTAGTTATACTTAAAAAGAAAATATACGGGTTGACTTGAGACCCCCCCACCCCGTTTTTTTCGTTGGTTAAATAAAATTTAAATTTCGCAAAGATATTGAGTGCTTTCAATTATTGTTACACAAACGATTATAATATTAGTTCTTTAGTCAGAGAAGCGCTGGGAAGTCAGATAACATATTCAGTTATGTTAAAGTATATAACCAGCGACTCCATTCATAAAATAAAAGTTTTATAAAAAGGTTTTTATTTTTGACTTTTTTGTGACTAAAATTTAGAGTTTTTTTTCAAAATCGGATTAACTTGAAAAAAGTAATGCGTGATCATACATTAAAAATTATATGTATTTTTTAATGTATGATCATATATATATATATATATATATATATATATATATATATATATATATATATATATATATATATATACATATATATGATCATACATTAAAAAATACATATAATTTTTAATGTATGATCACGCATTACTTTTTTCAAGTTAATCCGATTTTGAAAAAAAACTCTAAATTTTAGTCACAAAAAAGTCAAAAATAAAAACCTTTTTATAAAACTTTTATTTTATGAATGGAGTCGCTGGTCATATATATGTATATATATATATGTATATATATATATATATATATATATATATATATATATATATATATATATATATATATATATATATATATATATATATATATATATATATATATAGGTTGAATTAAGAAACTCCTTCGTCAGGAAAAAACAATTTAAAGATAGATCTCGAACAGAAATTGAGTACATAGCTGCAGATAACTAAGCCATTTTTAAGAAAGAAAAAAAAATCAAACTTTTTAGTATATAGTTTACAAACACAATTAAATCTATATATAAATAGGCAAAGACAAAATAGTTCAGTACCTTTTTTTCTCTTCTGCTTATCAGCCGATTTTTGTTTGTTTAGTAGCTAATGACGAGCATTAGTGTTATCAATCAAAAAATGTTTGAAACATTAAGTTTTTTCCACCTTTTGGAAAAAAAAATTTTTGGAAACAGTAAGTCCTACCTTTCAAAGAAAAAATGGCAACAACAAAACAAAAGAGAATATATAATACATAAAATGAATAAAAATAATTCAAATACACGTAGAAATAATGAAAATAATGTCGATAACAGTTCAAATAGGCGTAGAAGAAACAATAGAGATTCAATGATGATTATGGTCGAATTTCGACCACTGGGCGAACACTAGAAATAGTCAAAGAAATAATCAAGTAATAGAACACATGTACATCAGATAAGTGTTATACGCATTCTACATAAAATTCCGCTAGCTTTGTTGGTAGAGCACTGATCCAGATGTCGTGGTTTAGATGCTTTTTCATATCAATCATTGATCAAAATAATATTGTCAATTCTGTTTTTGTTATGTGCATAAATATCTTTATAAAAATGTTAAAAATATATTTTAACCTCGTATATCTATTCTTACCTTTTTTAATTAATTGTGTCTTTACTAAGTAATAATTTTATTTAATACACACAAGTAACACTTACATACTTAACATATGTAAAAAAACTATAATTCTATTTACTTTCTAGTAACTATTTAATTTTTTTGGTTACTTTCAGATGTAAAATATTTAAATTATACTCTTTGCTTAAATGTAAGCAGTGAACTTTGATTTCAGTTGTAACTTTGTTTATACAAAAGTAAAATTAATGACGAAGAATTAAAAAATTAAAACTATAAAATATAAACTACAATTAATGGCCTATGAGCTGGCTACATAAAAGTGAACTGATCGAACATAGTTGTTATTTTTTTTTTCATAAGTTTTGCATGTTATCATCAAAGCAAGAGCCGCATTTTGCAGGCAAGTCTCAGGTGAGGTGGAGAGTGTGGGTGGGGATTCAAACGTATAGAGTTTTGATAAAAAAAAACGATCGAACATAGTTCTGAAAATTGGTGTAGTATTACATATTGAAAATAGAAATTGAAGAGTCATTTAGCCTCACTTTTAACTTCTGAAAATTTATGAAAAGTCGAATTGTATCGTAAACTTGCATTAAAAAAATTTGCAGAACTATGTTTTATGAGTTCAGTTTTAACTCAAAGTTAACTACTTTACCGTTTCTGGGAGCAGTTGGGCCACAACCTACACTTCTGGGAACTTCTTTCAATTTCTATTTTCAAAATGTAATATTACACCAATTTTCAGAACTATGTTCGATCGGTTTTTTTTAATCAAAACTCTACACGTTTGAATCCCCACCCACA
>OY986040.1:93313421-93528421 GCA_963920215.1 Nineta flava
GGTCTCAAATTTTATCCAAATCACTATTATCCAATTTTGAAAATGTTTGTAATTCTCACGACAATATAATAATCATATGATAAGATAAACTAATGAAAATGTTGCTAAATTCAAGTAATGTTTTGGTCAGTCACAACATTTTTGTATGTAAAATAACAATAAAATACAAGCTTTTATTAGTACAGATAACATAATGAATAGAAAAACATAATTAAATAGTAAATTGTTAAAGCTTGGAGTGGTTTGTGTTGAAATTAATTTCTTGCTATTCCATATTCTATTGTATTTTAATTTATTTTAATTATAAATTATTTAATATTATATTTAGGGGGTTGTTCTTTTGAATTGTTTACGTTATTTTTAAAATATTCAGATAAAATAATATATCTTAATTTACTAACAATAATAACTTATAGATTCAATAAAAAGTCAAAAGCACATTTTTTATTTTATTGGTAACTAATTATACTTTTCTTAAGAAATATAAACAACCAGACTTTTATAATTTGTTACAAATCATGTTGTTTAGTTTTTCTTAAAGTAATAAACGATTAAAAGATTATTTAAACGATTAATATTTTACTTCAATGTTATATTTTCCAAAGTCAGCACAATAAAGTGGATACTGCTAAATAATCAAAGTTGTTATTTCAAAACCACAAAATTTGTAATGCATGGCGTATTTTTGAATTCCATCATAAGATCAGCTCGATGGTACAATATTTTTGTATTATCATTAGAATTGTTTATATATAGTTGTTGCGGTATCTTGGCTCTCTCTCGTTGACCCAATCTTGAATTTCTCGAGGCTCTTCATTGACTTGCATCTGCCAATCCCCAGGCTTCTTCATTTCGGCCCCCAGTAACAATTGGGCAGGCGAAAAACCAGTTGTTCTGTTCGCACGATTTCGTATCGCAAATAATGATTTGTGCCAGATAATGTTGTTGATCCCAGTTTTTATGTTCTTGATCCAGTAAATGCAGACGCAACAACTTCTTCAATTCCTGGCTCTGTCTTTCCGTGGGGTTGCTCGGTATATTGGCGTTGTCCATATTTCTGTGTGCCAATCTCTGTTCACTGCTTTCCATTCTTTTGATCTGAACTGGGGACCATTATCACTTAGTACTGCTCTTGGATATCCATAACGACTAAATACTTCGTCTTTCAGTACTTGGGCTATCTTCGAGGTCGACGTGGCCCCCAATGGAAATGCTTCGATCCATCTAGTGAAAAGATCAGTCACAACCAATATTTGTCTTTCCACGTGATGTGCGTGGGTATGGACCCATTAAGTCGATGCTGACTACCTCCCATGGTGAAGTAGGTCTTCGACTTCTCATTGCTGAACTTGGTTTCTTGTTCAGTGGCTTCACTCTAGCACACGTATCACACCCTTTCACATATCTGCGTATGTCATCTTGCATCCCATACCAATACACGCGGTTACGGATCTGACGATACGTTTCTCTCCATCCAGGGTGCGCTGCTTCATCACTGTCATGATATCTTCTTAGAAAACAAAGTCGGCGTTCTTCGGGAACCACTGGCACTTCTTGTACCATCTGTTGACTATGGTACCAGAGGATCCCGTCAGCTACGGTGTAATTAGCTCGTGTTCTGTCCACTCGTCGACGTAGATTGCTTCTCAGTGGACTATTACTATCTACGATGTATCTTCTGATGGCAGTCACATCACGATCTTCATCCTGCCATCGTCGAATATCATCAAGTGTGGGTGTTTCTACTTCGATGACGTTGAGGGTTATCGGTGTTTTAGCCCTCTTTTCAATCACCCATTCTGGAATGTCCTCCACTTCTTCATCTTCAGCCTTGCCCTGTGGTTGTCTGGACAAGGAGTCGGCGGCTTGATTATCTTTTCCGGGGACGTGAATTATTTCATAATCATAGGCTCCCAATACTAATGCCCATCTTGTCAATGTTGCTCGACTATCTTTAGCTTTGTTCAGCCATTGGAGCGCTGCATGATCTGTGTATAATTTAAAATGTCTTCCTTCAAGATATCCTCGAAACTTCCTCAATGCCCAGGTTATCGAGAGACATTCCTTTTCTGTTGTGGCGTATTTTCTTTCCGTGGGTCCAAGTTTCTTGCTGGCGTAGTTTATTATTCTCCTTGTCTTGCCATCATCTTCCATTTTAAATAATATTGCACCCAATCCGACGTCACTAGCATCCGTGTTTAAACAAAACGTCTTCTTAAAATCTGGATGTGCTAGTTTTGGTGCATTCACAATCGATGATTTCAGATTTTCGAACGCCTTCTGATGCAATGTTAGCCAGCGCCACTTTATGTTCTTCTTGAGCATTTCGGTTAGAGGTGCAGCTACATCTTCGTAGTTTTTCACGAAGCTCCTGTACCAACCACATAATCCCAAAAATTGTCGTAATTGTCTTCGTGTTCTTGGTACAGGGTGATTACTGATAGCTTCATTCTTCTCTTCCTCTCTGTCAATGCCGTCTTCGCTCAAAATATGTCCTAGGTATTTGACTTTGTTGCTGCCAATGACACATTTGCTTGGTTTACAAATTAATCCATATTGTTCTAGTCTTTCAAGTACAAGATCCAGGTGGTGTAAATGTTCCTTGACTGATCGACTGTAGATTAGTATGTCATCCAGGTAAACTTGGCAGAAATCTTCGATGTATCCAGATAAAACTTCGTTCATTAAACTCTGGAACGTAGCTGGAGCATTCTTTAGTCCAAAGGCATGACGCGAAATTGATAGAGACCTCTTGGGGTGGTAAATGCTGTGTACTCTTTCGATTGTGGCACCATCTTGATTTGCCAATAACCAGTCTGAAGATCCAATGTAGAAAATATTTTAACTCCATTGACTTTTCTCAACATCTCTTGTAGATCTGGAATCGGAAACGCATTGCTCTTTGTGATGTCGTTCAATTTTCTGTAATCGACGCACAATCGAAAAGTACCATCTTTCTTCTTCGGCGGGTGCGGCCCAATACGACGGGTGCGGCCCAAGGCGATGTGGATGGTTCTATAATGCCATCGCCTTCCATCTCTTCAATTATTTTTCGACTTAAAAAAAACTTAGTTTAAGAAAAAATAAATAAATCGAGCTATATTATTTTCTTTTTGTACTTCTTTCAAAAAAAAAACTCCTTTTTTTCAAGGAGAAAAATATTCTTTTGTTAAATATTTTTCGCAATATCTTACTTAATATTCTTTTATTTCATAATTAAAATGTGTGTTGGATCAAAAAATTATTCTCAATAATTTTCATTACAACATAGTTAACGTACTATAGTCCAACATTTAAAAACAAATTTTTGCACTGATCGAGTGAATCTTATGCTAAAACAGATTTGTTTAGTTTTATCGATTCCTTATCGAATCGTTTAGCAAAAACAAATTATCGAAATGATACATCGAAAATTGAAATTATGGTAGCTTGAGTTGAGTTTACATATTTGCAAAGTCTTAAATCGATATGATAATTTGAAATGGATAAAAATTTACTTTTTAGATTTGTTTACAAATAAATTATTACTAAAATTCAACCAAAATATATACTGTTGCGATCAAAAGTTGTATACATTGTTCAAACTATTACGATAGATTTGTGTAAAATACATTCGATTTTCGAAAACATATTTCGATCAAATGTGCTCTTCGATCTAATGATAATGAAGTTGTATTCTTGATAGTTTTTCGAAAGACAAAAACAACCATTTTGCCGACGATACTGAAATACATTGTTCTTCTTGAAACGAGAATGGTAGATACCGAAAGACGTCAAATACTGTATGTAATACTTGGGCGTTACCCGATAAAGGCAACATACAAAACATCAACAAGTATCTTCTTCACGAAAGCGTATTTTTTGCAGGCTTATACATGTTCCTTCAAAGTAGATAAGCCGAAGGTTTCAAGCATCGTATTTACAAGTTTTGTATCCGACCCGTACTAATGTAGATCGATTTAAGTTTATACCTTCGAACAATATCGAAAAAAATTGATTATCTGCACCTAGAAATTTGGGACTTTACCATCCTAAATGTCTTTCAAACTACCGCTAAATACTCTTTTCAAATTTCTAGTGAAAGGTTCTTCCTAGGAGAGATCCATGAGTTGGACCATTTCGACTCTTCAGAAAAGGATAACTCTCGGGGTATGATTATTGTATATTAAGTTTATTTATTGTGAACTTCCCAGTACGCTATAATAATCCGTCCAAAAGATGTTTGTGGATAAGCTGTAGATTTCGAGCACGAAATCTCGCAAACCAAAAATGATATCAACATGGTTTGGGTAAAAGACATTTTAGTTAGTTTAGTCAAATCGAAAGGGGAAAGGGATGCTTAAAAGAAGACGGAAACACAACATTTAGAATATCTCTCATAAGGTTGTTGTGAAACTGGTGAGGGAAAGTAGGGGTGGTGGTGAGATTGTCCTATACTAAATGTATTGATATCTCATCCATTGCCAACTCTAAATACTTAAAAATTTTGCAATTAAATCGTTTCAAATAATTTAATTTTTGTAAAAAACATATATATTTGTAAAAAAAAAGCATATTGTTTAAAAATTAAATCCTAAATATAATTTTTTCGAAGAGTTTTAATTATTAAAAATATGTTTGTATTTATTTCAAAAAGGTTGCATGGTGATAAAACTAGATAAAACGTAATAAAATTAGATAAAAATAAATCTAACTAAAAATAAAACTAGATAAAAAAATAAATGTTCTAAAAATAAAACTAGATTTAGAACATTTTTCGATCTACAAATTTAATTATCTCAGAAACATAAAACAAGATTAATTTGAAATTTGGTCCAGGTATTTATAAGACTTTGATAAATATTATGATAGTTTTTCATAACACTGGCATATCTGGTTGTCGAGATACAGATTTTTGTATTCATGTTTTTACCGACAAGTCCATTTAACCTATGTAAAAATCTCTTAAAAATCGTAACATTTTTTTACTCAAAAACTAAAAACAGGATCTATTTCAAATTTGACAGGATATTCTTTATTATTGAAATAATAAGCTGTAAAATTTTGAAGAACCTGTCATTAAATAGAATTTTCTTCACAATCACCTTAATATTAATAAAATGTGTAACTATGTAAATTTGTAGTAAATACATTTTACTGTAATTTACTTGCTGATTATTTCTTCTGTTGATATTGAGTTCTCTAATTTAAAAAAATAAATATTGATTTTGTCGCAATTGTAATTTATCAATATTATTATTATTAATTATCTTAGAATTATAATAATCATACAAATATGTGTGATAATAAAGATTAGCTAACATAATGATTTAGATTATAGTGGGTTTATCTACCGACAATACATACACCGATCACAAGTCTAACTGACATTCGGATTCAAACCCATCCCATTGCTAGTTTGTTTTAGGGAAGGTTTATCCAAATACCTAGTTTAATTGAATATTTTAAAAAATTATTTGTAATCGATGGCTTTTGAAATTGTTACTTCTCCATTTTTGTAAATGATTACTTTGTAAACAATTAATAAATAATATAATCATATGTATTATAGGTAAAGCGTAGGTTAGATACAATAGATTATAACTGACGTTGCAGTTATTATACTTGTTCAATATTGAGTGTGAATAAATTATTTCGAGTTATACTTGAACTCGATTCAAGTATGTACCTATAGTTGTGCAAAAACTCTCGAAAGACTTTCACCTAATTCTAGCCTAATCGAATGTCTACATAGTTTGTAATGTTTCAATAAATTTCAGTTTGCTTAAAACCATTAATATTAAAATGATTAGTATTATAGTAATGAATCGCATATTCTAGTATCCAATTTATACAAAAATTATTTCATTGTATGTATTATCAGCAGTTATCATCAACATCGTAGAGAGTTTCTGCAGTACTACTGCACATCAAAGAGAAGAAGAGATCGTTCGTTTCATTATTGTGTGAAAAGTTCAAGAGTAACATACTACTTGCTCTATATTATACATTTTACTATATACATCATGCCTGGAAGTAGTTTTGGAAACCATTAAGTAAATATAATACAAAATTATGCATTGAGAACTTACCATATGTTATCAAAATACTCTATGTAAACATCCCTTCGATTCTCATACTAGCGTTATCATCAATCGTTCTCATTGGTTCATTGTTATATTTATTATAAAGTGTTTCATATCAAATATATTTTTTGTTGTTGAAAAAATAAAAATAATATAAATGTAAATGTAAATAATAAATCTAAATTGTTAAAATACCTTGTATAAACTGAGTTAATTACCAGGGTGTATGTTGTTTATTTTACTTTATACACACGCATTGATGTATAAAATAAGATTGGTGCGTTTTCCAAGAAGGTACTAAATACACACGTAGTAAACACATGCTTCTGTAATCTCTTATTATTACAGATGCTTGTGTTAAAATTGGAACAAAACTTTTCATGCGTTGTGTGCACTTGGAACTGGTAGGTTATGAGTTCGAATCGGCAGTTTGTCAGTTATTAAAAAAGAAAAGAAAAAAAGGGGCGGTTAATTGACTAAACTGTCGGCGTAGGGACAAGAACGAAGTAACTGGCTATGCTTGAGAAGGTTTTCTGCAGGTTCCTTCACGAACTCCAGATGAGTATGGGCATAGTTTCTATCAAAGTCGGCTGCAGCCGCACATCCTACCAATTCCTAGTTTACACACAAATTTTGTTGTCGTCCATTCAGTTCCTCACATCCTTAGGAATATGTACACAACATCTCGATAGTGAATAAAACAATGTCTAACTCAGGTATTTACAAAATGGGGTGTGAGGATTGTTTTGGTGTTTATATTGGTCAGACTGGGAGATCGTTCCAGGTCAGAAAATGTGAACATCTAGCTCCACTTAGAAAAAAAGAAAAAAAGGAAAATGAACCATCTTCTTTTACGAGACACTTTTTAGTATCGGGCCATAATCCAAAACCAAAAGCCTCCATTTAATGAAGAATTATTTCCAAATTGTTTGTCATTTTTTAATTATTTTAATTAAGTTTTTTATCAAAGAAATTTCAAAAATTTTTGTATGTTTTTAAATTCATAAGACAATGGAATTGTTTTACACTATGATGTTGTTGATAATTTTTATTAAAAAGACAAAAATTATATAACTCGATTGCTATATATATTCGTTTTTCGTAAAATTATTGTTAGTATTTCTGATGGCTATGTTGGTCGAATGCATTAAAATTTTATAAAAATTTTTTAAATTAATAATTTTTAATAGATAGTGGTTTGGCTACAAAATACTTTATTTTATTCTCGTAATGCTGGATATCCAATAGCATTTCTTATGATTATAACGCAAAAAGAATTTTTCAAATCGGGCTGGTAGTTCCAGAGATTAGCTCGTTCAAACAACCAAAAAAAAGTATGATATGTATGTATAACCATAAATAGATACACAATATTGTATATAAGTTGAAAGTGTATTTTATCAATATTGTTTTCCTGTATGTTGTCTATTTCCCTGACATAAAACAAAAGCCTCTCAACATAACGGACATTTCATTTGCGTGTTATTCTGACTATCTGTGATTAAATCTGACAAATTGTCGTTAACACGTATTATTTGTTTCATGCATGAAACAAAAAACATCTATCCAACTTGTGTGATATATTTTATAAAACAAGTACTATACTATAATTATAATATATAAAATAATATAATAAACACAACTGTTGTTGTAGCTGTATAATACACACACATATATTTAATATACAGCTTGTTTTTTTAAACTACATCCAATCTGGAAACAGTGTATAGTATATCTATTGCTGTCTATATGCAGTGTAATGATATATTGTCTTTGTTATACTTAAACTGCATTCAAATCGGTTATAAAATATAGTTCTGAGTACATATTTGTACATGTAGAGCAGAGGTGGGCAGGAGATGACTCGGCCAAGCTCTGAGTGAGAGGTAGGGAAGAGAGATAGAGTTAATACAGGGTACCTACCAATTATTAATATTTTCTTTTTTTAATTAAAACATTTTCTGAAAAAAATATAATAATACCAAATCTTTTTATGGTCACTACTATACAAAGTAAATAATACAAGCAATCATTCAATACATACTCTGGAATTTTGGGCTGGTAATTAGGGTCATTAAATGTACCTTTTTAGTATATATCATATTTGTGTATGAATAAAATAAAAATATATAAAAATATATATAAATCTTTTGAACCTTTAAGTTTACCGCTGGACCATTGTAATAAAAGAGGGAAATTTTTGCAAAGGATAATTTTAAATAGAATTAAAGTTTTGGAAATTCCAAATGATTTGTCTAAATATTTTACTATTCATATCCGAGAACTAATAAAGAATTATTTACCTGATTTAATTATTTTTTCTTCGTATGGAGTATGCTCAGTATAGTGTCATGGGAATTTGATGAATTAAGTTAAATTTTACATAAAGTGGGAATTTGAGTTCTTCGAGTTAGTCTACTTTGAATTGAAAAAGTGAAAAGTACTATTTGTAGTAGTGGAAATTATTTTTCGCATAATTTGTTTTTCAAAAAAAATAAAAGTAGTGAATTTAATAATGGAGAAGACATCGCAAGCAGTCTTGGATAAGTTCAGATTATTATTATTATTGTTATTGTTATTATTATCATTATTGTTATTATTATTATTATTATGTTTTTTGGTGTATCTCTCCATACTGTAAAAGATATTATTTAAACAATAAATATTTTATAAAACTATTTCTAAATTGATTGAATAAATTATTGGGCAATAATCGGTAGGACAACCTGTATTGAAACATCGTTCCGTCTTGCTTCAAAACATACCTTCTTTACTTACTCTCACCCCGCTTATGGAGAGCTCGTAAGGCTCAGACGAGCTGTCTGTGCCCACCTATGATGTAGAGAAGATATTGTATTATGCCCATCGTCTATTATAAAGGTTTTGAATTATTTACAACAATTGAAAATTATTTTTACAAGATTTCTTTTTATTAGTATGTGAAATGTTTTAAAATAAATTATAGTATTCTATTAACAGTTATTCATATAAACTAACTTCTTAAACCAACTGTTCGAATATTCCTCCGTTATTTGCTAAACATTATCCTAGTCGATTGTAAAACTCAACCCGGTTTTATTTCTAGCACTTGAGGAGAAATATTCGCACATTTGTCAACAATTTTTTGCTTTAATTGTTGGAAATTTTCAGGCCTATTCCACGAATAAATTTTTGTTTTGAGAAAATCCCACCAAAAATAACAAAAATTCGTTACGCAGGAGCTGCGTCAACTTAGCAAATTTTCTTGGAATACATAAATTTGTCTACAGCGACCACAATTATAGTGTAATCAAAATGACATGTCGTATCTGATATGATTTTAGTATTTGCAAGGCCAATTATATTAATAAATGACACAGGTCAAGGGAAAAGGAGCATAGAAAAAGAAGAAACCACAAAATATAAAATTTATCTTTTTATATTAGAACAATCGAAAAATGTATAAGAAACGAAGTTGTGGAAAATTATATTTGCTACAATTCATTACCATATCATTTTTCTCAAACTCTAATATGTACGGAGATATTTTCAATTTTAACTTTCAAAATTGAATTGTAAATATTTCTGTAAATATTAGTGTGACAGAAAAAATGATAAAATACAAAATTAAAGTAAAATTAATTACCTACAACTTTATTTCTTATAAAATTTTCGATTTTTCTAATATTAAGGGAGATATGCCAAATTTTGTGTTTCCTCCTCCCTTTAAACCCCCCCTTTCCCCTTGTCCGATTTTACTCATTAACGAACTTGACCTTTTGAATACCAATAGAACTACAAATACCAATTTTCATTCCAATCGGTATAAAACTGTAACCGCTAGAGAGCCCATAGACACTTCATAGGAAATTCACTAAAAAGTCGTTAGGAGATAAATCTAGAGATCTGGCTGGCCACTTGATGGTTCCAAAACCACTCATAAGACGTTCCTGGAAAGTTTGTTCCAGAAACAGCCTTCATATCATGGCATTGTGTGCAGGGCAACCATCTTGTTGGAACCATACAGATTCCAGGTCTAAATTAGGAAGAACTCTAACAGTGGGTAGCATAATTTTTTGTAACAAATTCAAATATTTTTGAGAATCTAAAGATCCGTCAATGAAAAATGGTCCTATAATTTGTTCAACCAATATGCCAGTCCAGACATTCAGTTTCTATTGAAAATAACATAACGATGCTGATTTTTCTGAGATCAATATCGCATGACAGATGGATTTCATTTTCCATGCAATAGAAAATATGATTCATCAGTAAATATACTATTTCTGATGAAATTATCATTTCGATTCGCCTTTTCTATCACAGCTTCACAAAATTTCATCCTGCGGTAAAGGATCTCAGCAAAAATCTCTTGGGTTTTTCTATATTGAAAACATTTGAAATTATTCTCTTGTCGATTTTTTATCGTCAAGAAATAATGATTTACAAATTGCTATATTTCTCTCTTCATTTTTTTTGTGGGGGTTCGTCATTATTGGGTCATTCTTTACAACCAGGTATACAACCCCATTTTTCAAAACAGCTAATTAAACGAGCAACTGTTCGAATGTTTGGCGATTGTCTATCTTCAAATGCCACAATGAATAAATTTACACATTCCTGTGCATAATTTCCGGCAAAGTACCATTTAATAATTTGCACTTTTTTTGGTATTGTGAAATATTTCATTGTTCAAATACCATTAAAATAATACGACCAAATATTTTCAAAGCATCCAACATTATGATACAAAGTGTTATACAATGCACTGTTTTATATCAGTCTTTGGTGGGGAGACGATCCCAGCTGAGTACAGTTGGGTGTAACAAAGAACGTTATATCATGGCATACTGTGCATAGAAAGTGATAGATGCACTATACAATATTGCTATTGGGTCTCTTTTAAAATACGTAGTGTATACATACAAGTTATTTTACTGATTTTTTTGTACATCACAAAAACATTTCATTTAATTATTATGGGTTTTAATTTATTTTTATTCAAGTTATTTTATCTTAAAAGTTGTAAATTATATTTTCATTATTAACTTCTCAGTGTACGAAACTTATTATTTGAATAGGTCCTAACCATTTTTGGAATGATGTATGTGTGTGCTACTAATATTAATATACTACAAAATTATCTAAACAAATTTGGACAACCTCTTTTATTTATTGAAAATCTCTTTAACCAGATATTATACAAATGTGTGTGTCAAATTGTTAATATTTATAGTATTAAAAAAATTGAGAAAGGTACCTGACGTTACCCCGGCTTCTTCATAAAAAGTCAACTTTAAGTCTTCTTTAAGTATTGGGAAAAGCAGATGGGTTTCTTAGTTCTTCTTTATTTAAGAAAACTCTTCTGCGATAGTCCACACAGCTAGGTAGAGCAGATTGCATTCACTCCCCTTTCATATATATAGACGCCCCCCTTAATAATAACTATGTCGATATCAAAAGTATACAATATCCTAAATGTATACTTTCATCAAAATCGACCCGGTAGCTTTTAACTGATAGGTGCACAATTAGATAAAAATTATAAAAATGTTCCAATGTGTTCTATCAAATCCTTCTCTTAATTCATTTTTTTGTCAATATTATTAATGCACAGGCACGCGAGTTTTCTACAGTTTATTAATTAGATACTATTAGCGAATTTTCTCCAAAGAAAATGCAGCTATTTATTTTTGCAACCAAAGCTGAAATTTCGTAAAGATTTCTTCAAATGTCCATCGATCCTACCTATTAGATGTCACAGTTTTATCCGATTGGAATGAAATTTCGTATTTGAGGCGCTTTTGGTATTCTAAAGGTCAAGTTCGTTAATGGGTAAAATCGGACGAAGGGAAAGGTGGTTTAGAGGGAGGGTAAAACACAAAATTTGACTATCTCCCTTTATATTTGAAAAATCACATACCGTCACACTAATATTTACAGAAATATTTACAATTAAAGATTGAAAGTTAAAATTCTAAATATCGCTGTACACATTAGATCTTGGAAAAAATGATAAGGTAATGAATTATAGCAAACTTAATTTTCTACAACTTTTCTTGTTACATACATTTTTCGATTGTTTCAATATTAAGAGAGATATTTTATATTTTGTGTTTTCTTCTATCTTTATGCCCCCCTTTCCACTTGACGTATGCCATTTATTAATAAAATTGGCCTTGAAAATACTAAGATCAGACTTAAATTGTGACTAGAGAGTGATTTATGTATTCTATGGAAATTCGCTAAGTTGACGCAGCTCCTGCATAACGCCTTTTTTTTTCTTCTGCACCGTAGACTATTGAATGAAAGAGAAAACGTTTCATACAAAAGTTGTTTGTTTTCATGATTTTTATTTTATTTAAGGATTTCCTCATGCATGGAACAAAAAATGAATATAGCACACATATTGTACAGTAAAATTTTTAACCTACCGGTGAAAACAAATTCACAACCGGTTCAGCCATTAATTCGTGATGCGATGACAAACATCTGTACAAACATTCACATTTACACTATTAGTAGGATTATAATTCCGAGAATTCGTGGCTAATTATTAAGAAAGTATTCATAAACAAGAAAAAAATTAAAAATGTTAAAATAATTTGTTATTTTATTAGAAGCTGAGAAGCTGGTGGTCTATAAATTTAAACATCACATAGAATCTCCTTTGAAGTGATACCTATGTAATGCAAACAAACCGCGTCGAAATCGGTCCGGTATTTTTTCAGAAAAATAATAAGAGAGATACAAACACATAAACAAACTTTTCTTTAAGTATTGTAAAAATACCGTAAACATGACTCCAAGTTATGGTTTGCTTTTTCGTGTTTAGTTTGTTTTATATTATAAATATTTTGCTTCCAGGTGTTTACCTTTGCCAACTTTCCACGGTATTGTAAGGAACAGTGTGGTTCATCACTTAGAAGCATGTTATGAAATCACTCAAAGTTTTTTCACAATATTTCTACAAATAAAATTTTATTTGAAAAAGTTCTCACCATTTTGAAATAAATCAGATTCTTTTCTTTTCTCAGTTAAATGCGTACAATTTGAAATAGAATAAAAACGTTTTATTTTAACATGTCCAGATATAATACATGTTATTATAAATTCCAGAATATATTTTATTAGAGCCTTCAAAAAAATAAAATAAAAACCTAAAAACGAAAAAAAAGTAAATTTCTCATGATACTATGGAACAATAATTCTAGTTTATTTGTATGTTACGCATCATATTCTTAGATTGCATTATCATATGTAGTAATAAAGAATAATACGTTTACTGGAAGAAATACAGGTATACATAGATAGATAGCTACACTTCGACCATAAGGTCCATTGTGATGCCTAAGGATGTGACGATGTTAGTGGAGTGGAAGGAATTTTTGTGTATAGACTAGGAATTGGTAGGATATGTGGCTGCAGCCGACTATGATAGGAACTATGCCGATATTCATCTGGTGTTCGTTAAGGAAACTGCAGAAAGCCTTCTCAAGCATAGCCAGTTACTTCGTTCTTGTCCATACGCCGACAGTTTAGTCAATTAACCGCCCCTTTTATTTTCTTAATAATTGACAAACTGCCGATGTCGAGATTCAAATCCATAACCTCCCAGCTTCCAAGTAGGCATAATGCGCAGACATAACGCCTTAGATCGCTCGGCCACTTGGACTGGTCATACAGGTCGACGGTCTATAACAGAGGCCACATAATTATTTTTCAAGCCTTATTTATTAATTTTTACATTACATTTTTATGATGTGAGTGGAGGATCAGGAATTCGTATGCAAATTCGTATCATTCGTATCAGGAATTGGTAGGTGTGCGGCTGCAGCCGACTTTGATAGGAACTATGCCGAAATTCATCTGGAGTTCGTGAAGGGAAACTGCAGAAAACCTTCACAAGCATAGCCGGTTACTTCTTTCTAGTCCATAAGCCGACAGTTTAGCCAATCAACCGCCCCATTATTTTTTTTTTAAATTGACAAACTGCCGGTGTCGGGATTCGAACCCATAATCTCCCAGATCCAAGTAGAAACAGCGCCTTAACAAGCGCAGCTACTTGGCTGGTATATAGTATATACTGTGTGTTCATTTGGAAAGTTACCAATTAAATATTTCTGTAAATGGTCATTTTACTTTTAATGTTTCAAACAAAAGGCGCATAGTTTAAAAGAAGAAATATATTGCCAGAGCTATATTTTTGTTTCATGCGTTCGTGTGCGAGTGGTATAATATATCTCATAAAAACAAATAACCTTTGTTTGAATCATATATATATATATATATATATGTATATATATATATATATATATATGTATATATATATATATATATATATATATATATATATATATATATATATATATATGATTATGTGTCTTAGGACTCTCCATCGGACACAATTTTATTCCGATTGGAATGAAATTTGGCATTCAGGCTCTTTTGATATTTGAAAGGACAAGTTCGTTAATGGGTAAAATCGGACAAGGGGAAAGAGGGGTTTAGAGAAAGGGGAAACACAAATTTTTTCATATCTTCCTTAATGTTGGAAAAATTGAAATACATGAGACATAAAGTTGTAGAAAATTAGCTTTACAATAATTTTGTTTCTTCTCATTTTTTCTGTTACACTTGTATTTACAGATGTATTTGAAATATTTACAATTTAAGATTAAAATGCTAAATATTTCTGTACGCATTATAGATAGATAGATATATTGTAGCGGCTGATTGTATCGGGATTCGAACCCATAACCTCCCAGTTCCAAGTAGACATAAAGCCTTAGACCGCTCGGATACTTGGACGGTCTGTACGCATTATAGTTTGAGAAAAATGATTTTTTAATGAACTGTAGCAAACATGATTTTCTATATCTTTATACCTTATATATTTCTCGATAGTTCTAACATTGAGCGAAATATTTTATATTTTGTGTTTTCTTCTTTCTCTATGCACCAATTTCCCTATGACCTATGCCATTTATTAATAAAATTGACCTTGCAAATAACAAAATCAAATTCCATTTTTTAATTTTGATCAGACTAAAATTGTGACCACTAAAGAGTGATTTATATATTATAATGAAATTCGCTGAAGTTGACGCAGCTCCTATGCAACTAATTTTCATTTATATTCAAATTGTATATTTATGTCAATTAAGTGTATACACTATCCACGTAATTAATTAGTAGATTATATTTATACTTTCTACGCTACCTTAAGATATCGATAACTGTTTTTTCTGATCGTTATTGATGATCGTTGCTCTTGTAACACGCGCATTAATAATAAAAGTGTAAGGCATGTCGACAAAAAAATTTTTTTTTGGAGAACTAATTAATGAGAAGGAAAATTGTAATGAAATTTTAATATTATTATTATATTACATATTGTGTAAGCGTACAAGCAGGTATATGTATATATGTATGTGGAAAAGCGAAATGGTACATACTAAGGATTATGTGTTAATGAAAATTATGTATTTATTTAATTAAAGCAATTAAATTTGACTACAAAATTACATATACCTACAATAATTATACAAAATATTAAATATTTAGTTGTTTTTTAGTAACTAAAAGCTGAAGAAAGTTTTTATAGCTTTATTTATGAATGTTACAATGCAAAATGGAACTAAAAACTTTGTGTCGAGTAATGTTTTTTCACTTAAAAAATTATTAATGCTTTCCTCATAAATACCAATATATAAATATATATATATAAATATATATATATATATATATATATATATATATATATATATAATATATATATATATATATATATATATATATATATATATATATATATATATATATATATATATATATATATATATATACAGGATGAATCTAATACATGGCGATTTATATCGATTTCAAAATACACATGGCATAGGGTATAAAGCTAAATTATATTTTGTTTTTATATAATTTATTAGGACCTACCTATTAAGGTTTCTAAAATGAATATTTTTTCAGACCTGATTCAGCCTGACCAAACATATTAATACTGGTTAACAATTTTACTAAAGCTACTTGCTAATGCCCATCCAAATAGGAAAGATGGATTTTGAGAAAAAAATCTGAACGGCATACGGGTAGAATATTTTATATTCTATGATTCGGATCCCATATGTTCTGGAATGGAAAACTTCAAATTTGAAATGACCTTTACGTCTCACTCCTCATTTGACAGAAGTTTATATGTTAATTTATACAATATAATTTAAGAGTTTACAATTTGAAACAGACCAAAAATTTAAGGCAAGGGGTATACAATACTATGATGTTTAAACACACACACACACAACGATAGCACAATATGCAAACAATACTATTGAAGAATGGGAGGATCGTGGAAGGAAGTGGAGGCGTGTGCTATTATGCGGCAGGTTAGATTCGCCCTATATATATATATATATATATATATATATATATATATATATACATATACATATACATATACATATACATATATATATATATATTTATATATATATATATATTTATATATATATATATATTTATATATATATATATATATATATATATATACAAAAGAAAGAAAATGTTTAAGAAAGAAGTATATATATATATATTTCTCTCTTCAAACATTTTCTTTCTTTTGTAGTGAAAATTTGTTTGGGCTCTTGGTAGTCGTAGGCACACATTCATTTTTATTACACACTTACAAAGCACCACTTTATTTTACCCCATATAAATAATATAAAGAATATTAAGTTTAGTTTCGGCTTTGTAACGGGTGAACATTTTTGTTCATAAAATGGCCTAATTAGTTATTTTCTGCATGTCTGTCCGTCATCACGGTAACTCAAATTGAAAACAGATTGAGCTAAAAAGTAAAGAATGGGCGAACTCGGGAGCATGTTTGGGCAAAATGGGCACAACTGTCCTTCTTTGAAACCGTAAGAGATGATACCATTTGAAGTAATATAGAAAGTGAAAAAAACGCAAATGAAAATTCAAAAAAAAGTATGGGAAATACTTGGATCAGGAATTTTTTATTAATTTTTCTGGTAATTGACAGAAACAGTTATATTTTCATAATTTTCATCGTTGATTTGTGCCTTATCCATTAGGTTTCCAAAAAAATGTTTATAATAAAAGTTGTTCATTATAAAAAAAATGCGCGTACAGCACTGTACACGCGATAGAAGTGAAACTTCTTAATAATACAACGATATATAACGATTTATAGTGTGCTAGTATAGTTTATAGTTTCTATGGAAATGACAATCAAAATTGAAACAAACTTTTAATAAAATAATTTTATGTTTATTTTTTAGAAGTATAGTTAGTTTTTGTGGAAATGACAAACAACAAAATTTTAATAAAACAAAAGATATACCTCTCTTTCTGTTTCTCTCTACTTCATATCTTTCTTCTCTCTCTCGTATAACGAAATATGCCTAAACGTGACGCGTTCTTAAAATTTCACTCTCAATTCTTGTCCACTTATTGATTATCAAAACGCCGCCTAAGAAGTTTCACTTTAAAAATTCTAACAAACTTATTTTCGAATACGAATGGTTATGGCACAAATTAACAAGTAATATTTAGAAATAACAACGGCACAAAAATACTATCAACAGTACTACATTTTCGCAACCATATATAATAAAATAAAGCATTGAACGACAGTCTACCAAGAAATGGCACAGCATTTCGAGAAGAGATATCGGCTAAATTTCTTGGAGCCTACTTGAAGTTATTACTAAACAAGTAATGTAACAACTAATTGAGTTAATTGTTTGAATACCCAGTACATACATAGTTGTATATGCATGTTTGAATTGTAACATGTCCCACAATGAAAAAAAAATCTCATATGATTTTAAATATGGTCACACAAATTATGAAAATGATATGACACAAATTATGAAAAAACTATTGAGTTTATGGCACAATTTTTCAAACAAAAGTTGTTTATTTTTGTTATATCTCATACGGTTTCAAAGATAGGCAATTTTGCCAATTTTGTCCAAACATGGTCCGATTTGTTCCATTCACGAACTTGACCTTACTTTTCAGCTCTAACACACACATAAAAAATTTCAGCTTGCTATCTTTTTTCATTTTTGTGATCACCGACGGACAGCCGTTATAAAGTAGGAACTAAACTTAATATACCCTGGTATATATTATATACCGGGTATAAAAATAAAGTTGAGAATTAAACTAAATGATTCAAATACAATTTATTTTAGATCACTTTTACAATGTTTACAAAGGCTATTTTCATAAATTGTATATTTTTTCGATTATATAAATTTTTGGGAAGTAATCAAATATATTTTTTATTTTAGTGTTTTAATATTGGAATGAAATAATTATGTCTTTAACTAAAGTTATATAGCAAAAATAAAATAAATAACCTTTTTTTCTCGTAAAAAATTAAATCTACTGACATATACATGAAAATTCTTGAATAGATGTCACTCAATTGTTTCATGATTAACAACAATTCTATTATATTTTATGTTATACAACAGAAAATTAATTAAAACCATTCATTCAAATATTGAACGGAATACAGTTTTACTAACTTACAACTTTTAAATATAGTCTTTGCATTTTTAAAAGTTTTTTATTTAGGTTCACTTCCGTATATGTTTATTTCAAATATTTCAAGGGAATTTTGGTGCCTACACTAACTAGTAGCGCTTATTTTTACATTTTTACATTTTTAGTTGATTTGTATTTAAAACCAGTTCTTTATTCGGTTTTTGGGAAAACGTTTCGAATTAAATTAAGTATATTTATATTTACGAACAACTATTATTCGAAGCTTTTTCTTGAAAATCGAATAAATGAAGCACAAATCAATTATAAAATTTTGAAAAATGGGGCGACTTTTGTGGATCATAGTACTATCAACATGACCTATCTAAGGATGGAATTTCAAAATATGGTATAAAACAGAAATTCTATAGTTAATTGCAGGCGTCGAGAGAAGTTACAAGTTTTTAGTCTTAAATAAATGTAAAAATAAACCTTAGCAAAATTTTTAAATACATGTGTAGACTGCTTCAAAGACAATCAAATTATTAGGATAATATAATGTACAATTATTATTATTTTTGGAGTCAGCCAAGAGAAATTGAAAAAATATTGTCGTTTTTTTTTTCGAAAAAATATTGTATTTATTTAAATTTTTTCGCATAAAATTTATCCTTCACATAAAATTTGGACACCAACAAAAATAACAATAATTTTTGAAGTTGGTTTTCCCTTTTGTGAAAATTTTTTTTTATTTCTCGCTTTTTAGTGGATGTGAAGTTCTATAACTGATTTTATTTGTCTGAATATGGGTAGACCTACTAAACGACCTACTAATTTTTAGTGCATTTTTTTATAACCCATTTTTTTTTAACCGTTTTTTTTTGTTTTAATTTTTAGTGCATTTTTTCATAGCAGATTTTCAGTTTTTTTTACAAGGAATTTGTTTTTTTTTTGTAAAAAATTTTTTGGAGTCGGTTTTTTAAAAAAGTTTTTTATTTTTCCATTACAAATGAGTATACCCTTTCCACCAAACAATAAATTTTCGTAGAAATCGGTGATCACACATAAAATGAGGATTTTCCTCGATTTCCACGGGACCCCTTCATCAGAATGCGATTTGGTGACAATGGAACCAATCGGAAATCAAACCCTTTAAAACAAAACAAAAAATTCAAAATCGGTTTATAAATGACGGAGTTCTGAGGTAACAAACGTAAAAAAAAGAAGCAACATACAGACGAATTGAGAACCATCCTCCTTTTTGAAGTCGGGTTAAAAAAGTAGATAGATAGATGGGGTCTAAAAAGTACTGCACTTCGACCTTACAGTCCATTGTGCTCCCCCTTCTACTTCAGACTTGATTCGCTTCTCCCATATCTTGGTAATAGCTAGGAGCTTGCCGATCAGGTCTTCCTGAAGGTTTATATATTGGGGGCGAGATGCACCGAATATCCTGTAACTGCTGTAACCTAGAGGCTCGCAGTTAAAGACAGTATGGGTGGATGTTTCCTCTCTCTCACCATACTTGAGCCTACACAACGAGGGTCCCTCTGTCTAGGTAACAACCCCGATACTGTGGGCCCTCAACTAGCTCTTGGCTAGTGAGTGTTAGCAGCACTGAGAGTTGCAACTTTTCGGATTGTTCCTGAGTCATTTTGACCTCATGATACGCTCGCAGTGAAATGCACATCTTTGTTGTTGAGGTGGTTTCGGCAAAGGTATTTATAGCCCTTACCCCCCACCCACCCCCTATCTGTTTCAGGCTCGGAGTCCCGTCTTCAGATCTCAACCTCTTTTCTTGTGGTTTTTTCAGGGGTTTATTCCCTGAGTTGGCCTCCACAGGTATCAACCAGAGCTGTAGGGAATTTTGTCCGGTTTTTCCTCCTCGGATGAGGAGTCGGATTCCCCTCAGCCCTGGCCTTCTTTACTGTTGCGCTTCTTCGGGCTGTACCCGAGAGATCTTTCTTTCCTCTTTCAGGAAAAGATTCTGGAATTTAACGTCCAGATTTTCTGCTGGGCTGGGTGCACCTGCAGTTTTTTGTGTCTCCACGAGGTTAGCTAAAACACTTGGGATAGTACATTCTTTAGGAGTACATTCTTTAGGGAATTTGAAGTCTTTAATAAAAGATAATTCTACGAGTATAAGAACCATAAACATTTTAAAAGAAAAAACCTTTATGTTTAGAAAAACTTTTATTGTAACTTTAATTAAATTTTTAGTTTTATTGAACAGAATAAAATATCTGACTAACTGAACTCACTTTCTGCATATAAATAAAAATATCGAATTTTGTTTTTTCCCCAATTTTTTTTTTTTCCATTTAAAACTTTTTTTACAACGTAAGTTTGTTTCAAATGTATTCTACCATTTTACTAAATATCATATTGTTTCTGTATGCGTGGATAAACAATTTATTTAGGTTATGTTGTACAGAACGTTTATATATAATTTGGGAAAGAATTTTTATACCCGGTATATAATATATAAGTCCTTGGATTTGAGTTATCGTGCTGACAAACGGGTGGCCTGACAGCCGGACATGCGGAATCGGACTAAGTTTATGAACATTTTTTTCTGCGATCAAAATTTTCAGCCATTACGAAGTTGGGACCAGGCTTATAGTATCCATATGTATGTTTTACATATATTGGATATAAAAAAAAATTCTGGCCACACTGGCCATACTTAAAAACGTGGTAATTTGTATATGCTAATATTTACAGATATTTTTACGATTTTAATCTTCGCATGAATACTTGTTATGAATACTACAAATATCACCGTAATAACTTGACCTGGTATTCATTATAATTCTTTTCTCAGGGAAAATTTGCTTAGTATACATAGCTCCTACGTTATAGGTTTTTCTTTCTCATTTCTTTAAATTCTATCAAGGGCAATAATGGTTTTCCTAATGTTATAACTTTTATGTAGATCAGAAATCCTTTGTATTTAAATACGTGAAGAAAATTAAAAATTTTCAAAAACATGTATTTACAATAACGGGATGCTACTATTGACAAAAACAGGATAGAAAACTAGCTGACTAGCAGACTGCCACAGTTACATACCTTAATATAGGTTTTGCTTGATTGTATATTATACTAGACAATCTATATTCTTATTTACAAAATGAAAAACTGTTTTCTGAATTTGCAAACAGGTTGTTCAAAATATATATACAGGTTGTTCCTAAAAGGTTTTAACAAGTATTTACCACATATACTATGGCCTGAAACAAGACGATTGAGCTAAGTTTTTCCCCAAAAAAACTTGTGCCGTTTGAGCGCTGTGTGCTCTTGAAGTTGCGAAGTGAATTTCCTAAATCAAGGATATCCAAACAAATGGATAGGTAGATGTATCGATGCTCCTGTGAATTGGCCACCACGTTCTATTTAAATCCATTGGATTATTTTTTATGGGGTCATCTTCAATCAGTAGTTTACCAGACACTGCTAGAAAATGGGGCTCAACTACGGGAACGTATCCAAGACGCAACAAATACTTCATACATAACGTACTTCATCTAAATTGAGTTGGGTTGAATTATCAAAATTCCCACGTTCTTCGCCCATGATTTGATATGATAAAAAATTTATATGGATTGTTTTGTATGATAAAACAGTATCACCATATCAAATTTCGTCAAAACCGTGCAATCTGTTCTAGTTTTTTTTAAACGATTTAAAAAGTACAACTTTAAGAGCGTACAACTTTTAGTGGGGAAAATTTAGCTCAATCGTCTTATTTTCAGACGTAGTATATGGTAAAGGACTTTTTAGGGACACTCTGTATATATAAACATTATGATACAAAAACTGTTATCTGTGCAACTTATTTAACCTCTTGAATTATTTACATTTGATACGAAGTCAACATAAAACAAAATATTTTGTATATTGATGTAATTGGATTTGAATATAAACAACAATTTAAATTTACATTTATATATTGTGTCTAAATTGCATTCGTTTTATTTTGAAATATTTTTTGTGAAATCATTTCATTTACTCGTATGTTACGAATAAACTAACTTTTTTTTCTTCATAAAAATTCATTTTTGTATTATAAATTTGGATTGGAAAAATTGTGTTTAGTTTAATATATGAACCTTTATTGAAAGCAGTTTTGGAAAATTGGGTAGGACAGTTCAAAACCATAAGTATGTAAAAATTGAGATCAATCTCAATCATTCCTTCTCATCGTTTCACCCAACATTTGTTATGATCATGATAATAAAAATTCTGGACGCCGTCGTGGTAGAAGTAGTGCTGGAGAGAAGGGAAATATATATATAATATAGGAAAATGATTGAACATTGTATCATAATTGTTGAACACTGTATTTAATATACAGGTCATTATATGACTTTTACAAAATAACCCCAAACATGAACCTGCGGGTACAGCCAAATGAACGACTTTCAAAACAAGCTAGTAAAAACAAAAAACAAAAATTTCTATTGTGTGAAAACCATTATAGTAATTAATGAAATATGTTAAATGTAATAAGAATTAAAATCAATTACACTAAAAGATTAATTACATTATGAAAACCCTACATAGAAGTAACAGTAAAACAAAACAAAAAAAATGTTAAAAATGTTTTAGTACACTACAGTATAACTATTATATTAAATGTAAGTCAAAATGTCGCAGCTTGACATTTATTAGATGTGAAAATTACAGAAAATTACAGCTCGTCTAACTATGTATGTATAATGTTTTTCTCTCATTGTTTGTTAACATTGTCCCCGACAATCTACAACTATAACAGAACTTTTCATGCTATGAACTACCGTAAGTTTCAGAGAAATGTAATTAAAAAATAAAATGTTTTATCAGCGGCTATCTCAACGGTTTTGTTTATTTCAGATTATTTCTTGAAAATATTATATGCGAAACAAGTGAAAATAACATCTGACTTAGTTATTCGCTTAAATACCCAGTGTATCCTGAATCTATGTAAAAAAGTGTATAACAAAAGTTGTTTATTTTTAAAAAAGAAACATTTTGCGTTTTACATTTTTGTTCTATATCTATTGGTTTCAAAGATGGCCAGTTTTGCCAATTTTGCCCAAACATGGTCCGATTTAGCCCATTCTCGACCTTACTTTTTGCTCTAGAACACACATATAAAATTTCAGCACGTTATCTCTTTTCGTTTTTGAGTTATCGTGCCCACAGATAGGCGGACTAGCGAAATTGCCGAATTAGGCCATTTTATGAACACCAATATCTGCGATCAATTTTCAAGCGTAACACAGTCGAGAATAAATTTAATATACCTTTGTATATTATATATACTGGGTATTAAAATACAACGAATCGCTATGCAGAGTGATACCGCGAAATGAGGATAGCATATGTCTTGTAATTGTAATGACTTGTTTTAACAGTAGAAGTATTTCTCGAAAAAATACAATTAAAACAAAAATCATTGTTTGTATTTAAGTAACAATAATTATTATTACTGGTCGCTTTGATAATACCACCCAAAATGATTTGCTGTTTTATGATTAGTACCTACGTATTTGAAGATTGAAAATCTATAAAGGTTGAAAGGGAGTACTGTCGTCTGTCTCTCGAATATTTATCGGAAATCAGGATTCGAATTTTCCAGATAATATTTGAGATAAAAAGTGTTATTAAAGAGATAGTGACGATGAAAGTTAAGATTTTTTATCTCGACTAGAATTGAGACGAGTCGAGACGAGAAACATACCGCGAAGCGACAATCATATATATCAAGCGTGAATTCGAGCATTCGATAAATGAAAGTGTACTATTTTATATTTTTATATCCTGTATATATGTAATATATAATAGTATTATGGGCTTAGTTCCAAGTTTGTGAAGGTCGGAAATATTGATCGGAGAAAAAAATTGATATAAGTATTTATAAAATGTCTTAACTGTTGTTTGTATGTCTGTTCGTTGCGTAGCAGGTGTCTTAATCCTCAGACAAAATATTCCCGACAAAATATCCTAGGACAAAATATCACCAGACAAAATATCACCAGACAAAATATCCCAATGACAAAATATCCCCCAACATAACATCTTTTGATAATGAAAAAAAATATACCTCGAGCTGTTCGGGTTTGTGTGTTTTTGGGCGCTGTATGGTGCAAGCGCCCTAAACCGTTCTATGAATATGGTGGCAAAAATTATTGAAATTAAATAAGGGTTTTTGGGCCTCCGTACTATAAGGCGTTCTATATATTTCATATATCGTGGCAAAAACTATTATTATTATTATTATTGATATTATTCTGTGATTTCAAAGTTTTCGAGATATTTGGTCGGGGATATTTTGTCCTTGGGTATTTAGTCTTGGGATATTTTGTCTTGGGGATATTTTGTCAGGGGATATTTTGTCCTGGGGATATTTTGGCAGGGATATTTTGTAGGAGATATTTTGTCCGGGAACAAAATCGCATGTAACCGTATTACGTAATATAATACTATAAATTTCATAATTGGTACAAAATCAGTTTATACAACCCCTCACAAGAAAGGAAAATATATATCATTAAAGCTGTATGTGATAGAGGAACTTAAAGGTTTTGCCACAATTTACTTAAACTGAATAGTTTTATCACAATTTCAGCTCAAACACCTGCAAGTTACAGAAGCGTACGTGATAGTATATTCTTCTTAATAAAGTAGGACAAAAAATCGGCTAAACCTCCATTTGGAAAGACTATTCTTTTGACATTCTAAACACTGGCTAAAAAGTCTTATAGAATCATGTGCCCACGTTTTAAGATTTTCAAGGGAAAATAGTTGCGATAATTGGTTTTTTGAAAATATCCTGTTTGCTATGCGTCAAATCATGTTTTCAATTATTATGAAAATTGTAAAGTATAAAATTCCTTATAATTTATGTCCAGGTAATTTTTTTATCACTTATCTCTTTTTAAATAACGTGCAAATAATGGAATTTTATTGAAATGATTATGGTGCGCACGCCATCAGTGGATGTGACACAATATGTGGGTTGTTTCATTCTGACTTGTACATCTGACTTGTACAATAGATTTGGGTTGAATCTATTTGGTTTATATAGAACCGTGGCCATGTTTTTAAATAACTGTGAGTATAG
Source organism: Nineta flava (assembly GCA_963920215.1). NCBI lineage: Eukaryota > Metazoa > Arthropoda > Insecta > Neuroptera > Chrysopidae > Nineta > Nineta flava. The sequence continues at coordinate 93,339,105 of OY986040.1, forward strand.
AGAACTTAATAAAAAGAAGTTAAGAAGAAGTAAACTACACAATTTAATAAATTCTGTAGAGTATTTAAACAATTCTCTCAGTTAGTTCTTACATTTCTTATTGTAAATATTATCCTGCTTCACCCAGTCCGAGTAGTACCCCACAAGATAGTCAAGTACGGTGGTAATACTTATTACGGCGACCAACTTTACTAACCGTCATAGTATGGTTCAACTTACGTTTTGTTGCTTCATGTTGTTGTTGTTGTTCTTGCTCTTGATGCTTAACATTCATAACACTTTAGCCCATTGTTTCTACAGATATAAATGTTTTGGAGAATAAAACTCTAAAGTTTCTATATATATTTTAAAAATTGTATTTATTTATATATATTTTATTTTTAATTTATAACATACATTATATGATATTATTTATGTACACCAGTATTTTACAAATAAAAAAATATTTATTTAATTTCATTTGACTTTTTAGTTTTTGTATAAGCATGAAATAAACAACTTTTTTTTGGATATGATATAAAAAAAATACATTAAAAACAAAAAAATACGATCATTTAAATTTTTTATTATTTAAATTAGATTTTTAATTTTATATACTGTAGAGTGTTTAATTGCGAGACATTCTATGAAAGATGATCTACAAGTAAAAATTGTACTTTATTTAAAAAATGTAATTTAAAAAAAATTTTTCCTTACACGAAACTTTGGTAAGTTACATTTAACTTATCGATTCTAATGAGTAAATAATCAGTTTAATTGGACGAGGAATTCTAAAGAAACATATATTTAAAATTTATGTCTGGCTGAATACCACTATTTATTACTTTTTATTATATTTTGTGATTGTACTGATGAAATAATTTCATCAAAAGTTTTCCAAATGTCCATCCGTACCAAATAGATGGCGAAAATGAACGTCATTCAAATTTAAAGACAATAAGCTTACACTCGGGGCTACGCTAGCGTTTTATTGTTATATCTCCGGCTTTCTTTTATTTCGAGACCTAAGTTCCCACCGCTTCCACGCTTCCACTACTTCAAATATTTCTCGACGCTTCCACCAAACGATGTTTTTCAGAGAAAATTTTCGAAATCTATCTCTCATGAATGCAGATATAACAAACATTTACAGATTTATAACAGTTGTGATTTTTCTAATACCAAATCACGTCCCATATCAAATTTCTTTCCGATTGGGACCTAATGTTGGGACCTAAGATATACTTTATATATTTATTTTTGGAAATTTGGTATGGGACGTGATTTTGTTTTGAGAACGGTTGGTTCTATGTCTATGTTCTACAAGTTTAAATATTAGATTATCAAATGATACTTAATGAGAACTCTAGGTTTTTGAAATAAAAATTCAAATTCGCCCCAGAACCTAGGTCAGTTTTTTTATTATAAATACGTATTTCGACTACAAAGTAGTCATCATCAGTATAGTTTGTTGTAATTTACTCTTTGACAATTAGAAATAGATAGAAATCGAAATCAATAGACAAGAAATAAAAAAGTAAAAAAAAATTAATCAAAATAAATCAAAATAAATTAAAATATAATAAATTTTATTGAAGTTACTCTTGTTAAAATTACTTTCATTCAATTTACTCTTATTAGAATTACTCTTATATTGCATCAGGATATGTTATTCGTTGCTAATTGGGTGACGGTTTCATTTTGGTGAAACTGTCACCAAATTAGCAACGAATAACATATCCTGAGATAATATAAAAGTAATTTTAATAAGAGTGATGTTAACAAGAGTAAATTGAATGAAAGTAATTTTAACAAGAGTAATTTCAATAAAATTTATTATATTTTAATTTATTTTCATTTTTGTCTATTGATTTCGATTTTCTATCTATATTTAATTGCCAAAGAGTTAATTACGACTAGCTAAATTATACTGATGATGACTACTTTGTAGTCGACATACGTATTTATAATACAAAAATTGATCTAGGTAAAAAGAGGGGGAAATAAAAAAGTTTGAATATAATAACATTTATTAAATGAAAATATTATAGCGAATAAATTTGTCCACAATTTACAAAAACATTAAAATTCTTTTAAATTAATTACTCAAAAACTAAACATCAGATGCCTCTAGAAAATTAATTATTCTTAGTGCATTTTCTACTCATTTATAATATGTTAAAATTGCATATTAATAATGTATCAGCAACTACTGCTTCAGGTATCGTATAAAAAAATTCTAGATTTTAAAATGCTAGAAGGGGGTCATTTCGACCCCAACCATTTTTCATATATATCTTTTAATAAGATCATCATGTTTTATCATACCCATAATGACCTTCCTCACCCTCTGTCATTTTTTCCTTGAAACATTCACTTTTCATCCCTAAGAATAAATTTTTCACTCACTTACAGGACCAAGACTATCTTGAAAATGTCAAGTGTTTTAGTGGAAACATGCGCAATTTGTATTTTTTCCTGATTAAAAAAAAAATCCGAAAAATTCAATATGGTTAAAGTGGAGGCATCTTTGTAAAGGTGAGAAATATGTTGAAATTTTGAAAACTCTTGAAGTATTGATCATTTTTTCATGCTGGGGATAAAATGTCACCGTGAGACATATACGTCATTTCAGTGACGTGTGTCATTTAAAGGTAAAAATTAGCTATAATTTCAATAAAAAAATTTATAAATACATACACATCATATTTTATTCAAGAAGGTGAAATGTGAGTAGAAGGTAGAAACATAGTATTCATTTTAACATATCAAATGGATATTTTTGTTTATATCATAATATAAAATATTCGCATAATTTATACATACATTTTACAAACAATTTTTTATCTAAACATGAAAACAATTTTCTATGACAATTCAAGGCATATCTCTTCTATCTGCATGTAGTTTTGCACGAGTCGGCGCATGCGAGTCGGAAACAATTTGAAGGCAATTTTTTTGTCATAATGCTTTCAAAATATGCTAAATATTATAGAAATGCAATTTGCCATCCTGCATTATGGTTCCAACTTTTATACCCGGTATATAATATATACCAGGGAATATTAAGTTTAGCTCCGACTTTGTAACGCTTGAAAATTTTGATTTCCGCATGTCCGTCCGTCTGTCTGTGGACACGATAACTCAAGAACGAAAAGAGATAACGAGCTGAAATTTTGTATTTGTGTTCTAGATCTTAAAAGTAAGGTCAACTTCGTGAATGGGCAAATTCGGACCATGTTTGGGTAAAATTGTTCCTTTTTTAAAAATAAACAACATTTTTACAAAAACTCAGGATATACCGGGTATATAAGCAATTAACTCAGTTAGTTGTTATTGTCACTTGTTTAAACTAATTTGTTTTTTGCCAATCCGAATGACCGAATAATTTGATCCAAATAGAGTTTTTAGGAATTTGCGTCATTTTAAACAAAAAAAGTTATTTATTCGTAAAGTTGATCGTTTCCGAATTAGAAACAATTTGATTTATAAACAATGGGAAGTTTTTATACATTTTATTTATGTTTTACATATGTTTTACATATGTTTTAGCGTTTATTTGACAATTAAAAAACAAAGCTTTAGAATGAAATAATCTGTAATTACTCTTCAAGATTTTGTTAAGAGGGTGTTCAAAGATTATTTAAGAATTTTGGCAAACTAAAAAATTTCTGTTTTTAATGTTGCTTTTCAGCTTTGAAAATGGTCGGTTTTGCTTTTAAACATTAAAATGTTTATAACTCGAAAACGATCAAGTTTAAAATTAGTTTAAAAAAATCGAGACTACAATGCACCATAGATAAACTGCATTTCAATAATGTTTATATACAAAATTTACATATTTTGAAACCATTCTGACAAAAAAATTGGCCTCCGAATGGTTACCGACAGACATGCACCAACTCATGCTAGACTAATGTAGTTATATAATAATATTATATATACGAAAGTAAATAATAGCATTTTGACTGACATTTCATTTATTGATTGTAAAGATAGAGTTTTAAATTATGTCGTCAATGTAAAGTTAACTTTTACATTTAGCATCCGTTGCCTTTATGTGAAAACAAGTTTTGTTGACTTTTCAAATATTCAATCTTATATTTAAAATTTTGTAATTATCTTTCTATATTATTTAGACTAATATTTGAGTATTATGCTTAAGTTCACCAGTCCAAGTGGCCGTCTGGTCTAAGACGTTATATCTGCGCAGCATGCCTACGTGGAAACTGGAAGGCTATGGGTTCAAATCCCGACATCGGCAGTTTGTCAATTATGAAAAAAAAGGGGCGGTTAATTGACTAAACTGTCGGCGTATGGACAAGAACGAAGTAACGGGCTATGCTTGAGATGGTTTTCTGCAGTTTCCTTCACAAACTCCAGATGAATATCGGCATAGTTCCTATCATAGTCGGCTGCAGCCACACATCCTACCAATTCCTAGTCTATAGACAAGAGTTATTTCACTCCCCTCACATCTTCACATCCTTAGGCCTCACAATGGACCTTATAGTCGAAGTGTAGCCCGTCCAGGGCAGCCTCTACAATCTATCTATCTATCTAAGTTTTCTGATGTCAAGAGTGTCATTTTTGGAAAATGTGTATGTGTCACGGGATAGGTTGAGAGGGGCAATTAGTGGAAGTGCAGGTAAATACGTGTTTATGAATTAGTTTTAATTCAAATATTATAATACAGTTTTATACCGCCAAATGTACAAACAGTAGCTTTTGATTAAAATTGGTAAACCTGAAGTTTTTTTTGTTTATCAGTTTTATAAAATTATCTAGAATATTCAGAAAAAAATTATCAAGAAAATGTAGCAAAAGTAATACGCTGCTCCCTAAAAACCAAAACTTTCCATTCCAGATACACTAACATTGAAATTGTACGTTTCAAAGTACCTAAAATACATATCCCAAATTGGTCACTAACTCTATAATATATTGATTAACCGTCTTGTATGCCTCATAGTCTTAGTAGCTCAGTAAATAGTTATGGTGAACTAAAGTTTATCTATGTGGTTTAGGGTCAAACATGATGGTTAGTCAAAATCTCAAATTTTAATGTTTTTTTTTGGGGTGGGGGTGGGTTGGTCTATAATTATGTGATTTAATTTTATATTTACATTAAATGATAAACTTATCTGAAATGAATACCTAAGTATGACATATAAATAAGTTATATGTAACTATTTATAATTGTTTAATTTGTATACAAATAACACAACTAAGACAAATACTGTTATTTAATTAATTCACTCTTTTAAGAGAACTTATTTTTAAATATTTTTCCCTTAATATTTTTTTCGACATGCGTTATTTAAAATATTTAATTGTGTTTTTAATTTTTTACTTTTTAAAGATTAGTAGCCTTGTTGGAGTTAGATAGAAACATTTAAAAGTAAATTTGAAGACACATAGCGTCTGTAGAGCCCTCGGCGGCCTATAGTCGCAAAACATGACAGAGAACCTTCTCTTAGGTGTTACTTATGTAATGCTAAAACCGCAACATAATCGATCCAGATGTTTGCAAGAAACATATCTATCGCACATATCTACAGCCCCCTATTCCAGGGGGCTGTAAGCGTAAAATATGATAAAGAACCTGCTCAAAGATGATACCTTTGTAATGCAAAAACCGCAATAAAATCGGTTTAGAAATTTTTGAGAAGTACATCTACTGCAACGACCCTGGGGTCTGTAACCTTAAAACATGACATTGAACCTGCTATGAGGTGATACCTATGTAATACAACAAACCGGATCGGAATCGTTTCATCAGTTTTTGAGAAACACATCTATAGCAGCACCTCCTGCGGGTTTATCACCGTAAAATATGACAAAGAACCTGCTTTAGAATGATACTTATGTAATGCAACAAACCGCATCGCAAAGAGAAACATACATACAAATACACGAAGAAACAAACAACCTCCTACCCGAATACGATATGAAAAAATCGTCTAACCAAGCTTATCATCAGTGGTGTGACGGTTAGCGCACTGGGCGCAATATCCAGAGGTGTAGAGTTCGGTTCCTGGCAGATGAGTTAATCTTTGTATACCCGATATTTAATATATACCAGGATATCTTAACTTTGTTCTCGACTTTTTAACGGTTGGAAATATTGATCGCAGAAAAAAATTTTGGTATAGGTGTTCATTAAATGACCTGATTAGTGCTATTCCGCAAATCCGTCCGTCCATCCATCTGTAAACACGATAACTCAAAAACGAAAAGAGATAGTGGTTAAGTTCGTGAATGGGTAAAATCAGGCGATATTTGGACAAAATGGGCAAAATTGTCTTTCTTTGAAACCGCAAAGATAGAACATAAATGTAAAGATATAAAATGTTCCTTTTTAAAATTAAACAACTTTTATTTGAAACTTTTTTTTCATAAATTCAATATATAACGGGTATTTAAGCAATTATCTCAGTTAGCTTTATTTTAACTTGTTCATATTAATATTGATTAATAATAAGCTAGTGTGATAACTATGGTAAGCTGATTTTTACAAAACGAGCAATTAATTACCTTTTCACTATCATTACTGTCAATCCGCTTTCTGCCAACCAGCAAGCGTATCAGGTGGGAAAATCCTGTGAATCAGCCCTCCACAACCTAATATACAGGATTGAGGAGGGATTCGCATGAAAATAGACCACCTTGTGTGTTTCTGGACTTTGAGGGGGCATTTGATAATGCCTCCTACAATTCCATGATTAACACTGCAAGTGAGCATGGAGTAGACGACACCTTTTGTAAGTGCATACCGTCTATGCTGATAGGTAGAAGAATACAAACTTCACTTCTTGGAGAGTGTGTCACTGTAAAAGCCATCAAAGGATGCCCACAAGGTGGTGTCCTATCCCCACTCCTGTGGAGTCTGACAGTGAACAGCTTACTGATGAACCTCATCCAAGGAGGATACTATACACAGGGATATTCGGGCGATATTATTATCCAAGGACCCTGTGAAAGCACAATCTCGGAGCTTATGTAGAATGCTCTAAAATTCACACACGAATGGTGCATCAACAAGGGATTAAAAATAAACCCTGGTAAAACCACACTAAATTCATTCACACAAAAAAAAAGGTGGATAAAATAAAACCATCTATCCTCCTCGGTGAAAGACTACAGATCACAAGGGAGACCTGATTCTTAGGAGTGATGTTAGACTCTAAACTAACATGGAACCCTCATCTGGAATACATAACAAATAAGAGCAAATCTTCTCTCATGTGTTGCAAGAGAGAAAAAATTGTGTATTATCTATATACATTATAATTATAATTATAATTTATATATAGTTCAAATAAAATAAGTGTTTACTTTCTGTCATAAATTAAAAAACAAAAGCACCTAAGTATAATAACTCATAGAAATAGTATTGAATTTGCAAGAAAAGTTGAAAAACATGCTGATAGTGGAACAAAGATATTTAGTTTAAGAATACAATCAGTGTAATTAATAGTGACACACTCAACTCAGTAAAAACCCATAAGGGGTTACATTTAGTATTTAATATTCTGTAATTGCGGCTTGTTTTATAGTGCAGTCTGTTAAAACAATAAATAATTTCAAGCAATTATCAAATGCTTTGCAAGAGAGCATGTGGAAAACTCTGGGGTCTTAAACCCACAACGATCCACCGGCTGTACACAACAGTAGTTAGGCCCATTATAATCTATGTTGCTTTAGTGTGGTGGCCAAAGGTTAACCAAACAACAGCATGTACAGAACTGTCCAGGATCCAAAAATTGGCCTGTTTGTGCATTACTGGATCCATGAGTATGTAAACAGGTGATCAACGAGTGGATGAATGTTAAAAACCGTAATCACTGGGAAAATATACCGCAGAGAAAGCTCGGAAAAACACTGCTTCAGATTCTATTCGGAACGCATCCATTCATTACCGTGTATTATCCCCTGCCGAAGCATCTACACACAATGGGACTCCATAACGGATCCATGATATGCAGATTGTGTGGCGAGGAGGAGAAAATATCCAGCCACATTATCTTTAACTACGAATTTCTCGGTTATAGCAGATATAAGATATTCGGGGCACCTCATCCCGAATATATGCACCTTCAGGAAGATCTGATCAGCAGGATCCTGGCTATGGCTAAGATATGGCAGAAGCGAATCTCATCAGACTGAAATAGAAGGGGGAACACAATGGACCATAAGGTCGAAGTGCAGTACATTTCATACCCCAGGATATATCTATCTATCTATCTATCATCACTGAACAAATGTTCTTTAAAAATATTTACCATATAGTTGATATTATTATCCTATCTGCATAATAATTCGTTTTGTTATATTATGTGTATATAATATAATGTATAGTAGTATATATGTGAAACAATTCAAAATGAAATTGAAGTTTGCAAGCGAGTTTTTTAAATGGCTCCCAAGAGTTTTTACAACTATAGTTTAATATTACAATGTATAGGGTGGCCAACAAAAAACGATACGCATTTTTTTTCATAGAAAATATATTTTTCAGAAAAATTTGTACAATGGGTCATATTTCAAAACGGTTTCATTTTTAAAAAGAAAAGAAAACATCATACTTATTTCATGAAAATAATTTTAAATTATAATAATAATTTATTGTGATAAAAGTTTATTGTAAAATTACTTTTTGAATATTTATTAAAAAATATTAATATTAATTTTGAACATTAATACAAAGTATTATGTATTAATATAAAGATGATTTAATACCATGCTAATAGTGTAAAACTAAATATTTAAAACAATGTTAAAAAAGTATTCATATCCCAACAAAAACAAAAATGTTTGCAAACAAAGTAGTGAAATCTATGTAAGGACTAAGTGGTTTAACAAAAGTAAAAAAAATGATTGGTATAAATTTATTGCGAAAGAATCTCCTTGGAATATATTTAATGAGGATACATTTATTTATCAAAAGTATGCAAATGATTGGTTTAAATTTATTGTGTGAGTTCCTCAGGTGCAGGGTATTTCATATTTTACTAGGGACTTTTTTTTTCTTTGTATGTTAAGTGTAATAAAATCTGACAACTTGCCAAGTCAAATATAAAATACCCTGCACCTGAGAAACTTACACTATAAATGTATACTAATCATTAGCATCCTATTAATAAATAAATATATCCTCATTAAATACATACCAAGAACAATCTATCGCAATAAATGTATACCAATCCATTTCTTACTTTCGTAGTTATATTTCACTACTTTTGTAGGCGAACATTTTTTGTTTTTTCAGGGATATCAATACTTTTTGTAAACGAAAAATTTGCTACTTTCACATTTTTGTTTTTGGTGGGATGCCATTAGTTAAGTTTGTTAAGCTTATTAAGCTTGTTAAACTTGTTAAGTTTCTTATACTCATTAAAAGACACATGAAATGAAATATTCATATAATTTAAACAGTCTTCCTGTCTATAATTAAATATGGACGAATGAGTTGACGTTGCTTGAAGTGTGCAGTTTATTAACTTGATTTTTGCACCCTTGATAGCTTTTGATTGACAACTTTCAAGCTAGCTTTTTCCAAAGTTTCAACCAATTTCTAAAAGAAAACTATGGGGGTTTTAGATTTTTACAATTTTTTTTCATGAATTTATAAATATATAAATTATTTACTTCATAAAATATCACCCCTAAAAAAAACTTCAAACATGTATAAAAATACCTAGTATTAAAATGTGTACTATCTTATCATGATTTTGTACTTATTATTTGAGGACCATCCTGTATTTGCATGGATATAAATAAGTATGGTGTTTGTACACTTAGCAAGAGGAAGTTTTATGAGATAAAAATATAGAACTTAAGAAATTTTCTTAAAAATATTTAGATAAATTTTTAGCAAACCGATAACATTAGTATTCAAATTCTGACGGTTGAAGAATATTTATGTGTTTTATCTAAAACATATAAACATGAATCGCAAGTGTTTTGAAAATGAAATTTATGAAAACATGTTCATTTTTGCTGGAGAAAGTAAAAAAAATATAGTATACAAATCCGAAAAACAGATAAAATTATTATATGTTAACGGAATGTTTTTGGCCTCGACATTGTTTCCCGATCTACTGTCTCTTAAAAGGACCCCGCACAAATAATAAGTTTTGGATGTCGGTCAAATTGGTTATAATTGTGATAAATTATTCATCATGACATCCTGATCAAAAGTTACAATGGATACAAAGTCTAAAAATAGACGGTTATCAAAATATCGTTAAAGTAATAAGGACCGGTTTAATAAATTTCATTTTCAATATCCATTTTAAATTTTTTAAGCCACATATATAGTGTGATCACTTGACCTGAGTTTTAGGTCCACTAAGTCGTTATTGCGTTTAAATGCAGAGTTTTTCATTTCAATTTCCCAATACTGTTAAGAAAATCAGTTAAAATGACCTAGAAGATGACTTCCAACGCATTCAAACTAAATATACACCATGTAAAACAGAGGCGTTAAAGTCAGCTTTGCACTTGAACGATACGCTACTGTTTTTCAAATAATGATTTATGCCATACTCTCAGTGGCAAATTTGGGAGATGTGGTGGGTTGAGCCGAGCGGCGGGTTTATATTTGCACAGATAACCAGGCTGCGCTTAAAGTGTAGCGGTATCGCTTCTTCATTATTAAATTATTATTTTAATATTGTTTATCATTTTTATCTGTTGCTTAACAACTATAACTTCCCTCTATTATCACGGTTGCTTTGAATGTTAACAACTTTGATAATTTACATATAAATATATATAATATGTCATAAATCAATTTAATAAAGATCAATTATATCTTTAACATATATTTATTATTTATTTAAATAATAATTTCTTAATATATCAATCTTAATATAAACAATATTAAAATAATAATTTAATAATGAAGAAGCGATACCGCTACAAAAGCAATCTGCGCCGCTAAAATACCATCTTTTCTGGTACTCGAATGCACAGAATCACTGAAGAGATTGTCAAGGACAAAAGAGGTCACATTGATGTGGTTACCAGGACACTGCGTTAGTTAAGGGCAAGATAACAGTCGAAGGACTCGCCCGTGATGGCGCCGCAGTCCCATGCCAGGGACCAGGATCATGTTTAGGAATATATAGGAGACAGACCACTTCTGCTCTAAGCAAATGGGAGGATAAGTCTATGAATAGAAAATGGACGGATACAGCAGGCAGCAAACAGGCTGAACAAATAATAACTGAGTATAATGCCGTAAGGTCAACCTGACTCATTGGCTAAAACCGGAAAGAGATAAACTTCCTAGTTGGGTGCTTACCGATCACTGCAGGCTCAAAAAGCATCTATCTCTCATGAGGCTAGAGGACAATGCGATCTGCCCGGACTGTGACGGGGCGGATGATATGCCCTGCCACTTTCTGGCAGAATATCCTTTCACAGCCAGAATGAGGTAACTAGCTTTCGGATGAACTGAAATGGGGGAATCTGAGGTAAAATAGCTAAAGTGAAGCTCTGTTCTGACAGCGAACACAGGGCTTGAGAAAACGAGCCAGATAGAAGAGTATGAGGAGATGGGTTTCTTAGGGGTTGGTAGATAAAGCCTAGAAAGGCTTGCTTGTCAGGCTTCGACCTCTCCTCTTCTACTACTACTACTACTATTACTACTTATATACTGGCATCATTCACACACATCAGAGTCACACTGAAGCTAAGTAATCAATTTATTGATTTTATTTTATTTGAGCAAATTTTTATAAAAAAATTCACCTATTGCATTTTTTCTTCTTCAAATGTTCATCGAACCTACCAAGTAGATGTGTCTATGTGACGTAATTTTTGAATTTGAAAGATCAAGTTCGTTAATGGACAAAATTGGTCAAGCGTAAAGAGGCGTTTAAAGGGAGGGCGAAACATAAATTTTGAATTTCTGTTTTAAAATTACTAAAATGACTTAATATGAGTTAAATTTATCATTAGTCCAGTTATAGGAAATAAATTTTAAAGCAATTTATTTCCCCACCATATTTTCTGTCACTCTAATATTTGTAATTTTAATATCTTGAACTTATTTATTCCTTTGTTTCATGGTCGTTTAATGTCATATAATAATTATACAATTGTATAATATTTATTGTTCCTAAAAATTTTTTCTCTAACTAGCCTTGTGTTGAGTTTAATACATGGGTATTCATGATCAGCTCTTAAAGCGTGAGCAAATCAACCTGTATAAAGTTCTGTATAAATAATATATTATATATATAATATATACTTATTATCATAGACACATACCTACCTAAAGTAGTGTTCCATAATAACTTAACAGGGAAACAAATTTATCGGTGGTATTTTATTTTTTTCAAAGCATTTTGATTATTGTTTGGTAAATTTACATTATCAATGTAAATTTACCAGACGCTTAGTGTATGATATATATATATATATATATATATATATATATATATATATATATATATATATATATATATATATATATATATATATATATTACGAAACAAAAAAATGTGCAGTACTCCACTCAACCTACACATGCGAACATCAAAAAACAAATCTACGCTTGAAACTTATGTCAAAACAGATATTCTTAGTTTTATCGTCTTAATTTCAAAAAAAAAAAACGAACAAACAATCGAAATCAAACTTTCTATTAAACTTCCAGACTTTTTATTAGTTTGTGTATGAGGACGTCACAGTCTATAAGGAGGTGTTCCGAAGTTTCAAATAATTTCTCCACAAAACTTGCAGTTGCCCTCAGTGTTCAAAAGCCTAGTCTATTTTTACTCAGACCAATGCAAGTTTTGTATCTTTTGCGTTAAAAATGCCGAGATGATTATTGATCTGCCTGAGCCCCGGAAGGTTTCTCCAGAGTGTGGCTCTCTTGGTGTCTTTTTCCTTTACGATCTCGTCTCGATAGAAGTGATCATCCAGTCTGCAGAGTGGCTCCAGCCCTGTAAGGTTCGCTGTTCGCTGTCTCATTCCCCTGTATTTCTACATGTCCTGGGACCTAGTCGAGGTTGACTTTGTTATTGTTGCTCAGGTAAGTTTATCTAGGTACTCCCATACCATATTTGAGCTGATGATGTAAGAACTCAGTGCTTTGATGGTCGCTTGACTGTCGGATAGGATCGCTATACAATCTTTCCATAGATAGTATTTCGGCCTAAAAGATGTTGGGGAACTTGCTCATAGGTTGAGAGTCTGATAGTGAGATAGGCAAAACGTCTACGTACAAAAAAATATTTGTCCCAAGAAAAAAAAAACTTTGTTTGAAACATTTTTTCAAACATCCAGTTTTGGTTATATGATTTTTCAATATTTTAATAAATTTGTATGTTGCATAAATATTAGGTATTTGTAATATAAATATTTGAAAGGCTATCGCATATATAATAATCTTTGACGTTTGATTATGTTATATTCAAGTATTAAGTAATTTTTATCACGCACTCTCTGTTCGAATCAGATTTACAGAATGTTATTGCTGACTATTTTATATGCGATGGACGAAATACTGTTACGCTTTCATTCACGTATTATCTTATCGGATTTTATGTGTGAATGCCTTCATTAAGAACAACTTAAGTTACGTGCAACATAGCGGATGTGGGATACGACTATTCTATTATAAAAACTTGAATTGGTATTATCTATTATAAAACTAAAGTAAAAAGTCATTAAATGTGCGTTTTCAGGTTATATTACCTTAGAGCTGATGTTAGAAGAAACTTATATGTATTCAATGATCTTGAACATGTTTGAAAATATTTACCTTAGAGCTGATGTTAGAAGAAACTTATATGTACTTGTAAAGGTAAATAATAATTATATTAAATAATTATTATTTAAATAAATAATACAAGAAGTTATAGTTGTTATGCAACAAATAAAAATGATGAACAAAATTATAATAATAATTTAATGAAGAAGCGATACCGCTACATACTTCCCCCCATCAACTAATAAAGAAAAACGACCAGAAAAAGGTTGTAACATAAAATAACATTGTTCACGCGGAAAAAACTTTAATAGTTGATGTACATCTTATATATACAAGCTAACCTCATGAGATAACCTGTTGGGTCAATTGGGTCAAGGACAAACATCACACCATATATATATATATACATATAATATATATATATATAATATATATATATATACATATATATATATATATATATATATATATATTATATATATATATATTATATATATATATATATATATATATATATATATATATATATATATATATATATACATATATATATTTATTTCAACAGTGCACCCAGCATTTTTGGCCAACCGCACACAAACTACTGAATAAAATTAATGGGGCGGTTAATTGACTAAACTGTCGGCGTATGGACAAGAAAGTAACCGGCTATGCTTGTGAACGTTTTCTGCAGTTTCTTTTCACAAACTCCAGATTAATATCGGCAGTTCCTATTTCAGTCGGCACATCCTACAAATTCGTCTTTTTACAATTCCTTATCCTTTTTGGGGTCGTTAAAAATGTCTAGAGAAGCCTACTTGGTAGGCTTCGACTGATACTACATTGAATCAAATAATAATCAAATAAACTCTTGTTTAAATTATTAGCATTTTTTTTACTATTATTGCATTGTGAAGCCTTCATACATATATATATATATATATATATATATATATATATATATATATATATATATGTATCTTTATTTATTTATTTATTATTATTGTACCGCAAACAAATTGCATTACGGTCTATGAATATGTAAATTATATGACTGTTTTTGTGAACTATGGGATAAACAATTTTTTCTTATAAAGTTTTAAATATTGCACCCGGAAAATTTATCGCACACAATTTCCTAAAAATACACCCTAAAAATATTTGCTAGCATATCAACACGCTTTTATTAGCTGGAAGTGCGTATCAAGATTTCTAACCAATTTCTTTCAGGTATATTTGGAATCATCTAGGTGAAACTCATAGAATTCGAAAATATGTAACACTAAAAAGCAAAACATAAAAAATATAAAAGCGTTGGACAGTATGTGGTAAGTTTTCTTTGAGAAGACTTTGAGACTTTAAATTCAATACATATTTCAATACAAAATGTCTCCATTGTTTTACAATTCTTTAATGTTTGCTTTTTAATGCGGCACTAATATAACTATATTTTAGATTTTTTGTTACTCTGATGTTTACGATTTTAATGTTATAATAATGAATTGTCGCCAAGGTAACTTCATTTAAATTTATTATTTATTCCTTGTTCTGAAAAAAGTCACATAGTCTACGTAGATCCGTTTTGACGAACTTTTTTACTTTGAGGTATATAATGCGTTCAAAATATACGGAAGACTCGGCAAATACAACATTTGCTGAAAATATTGCAAAAGCGTCTAATTAATGATTGTATTAGTGGTTATTTTCGAATTTTGCAACTTATACTACTTGTAAGAATACATAGTTTCTAATTGATATACATTGTTCAAATCTATTAGACTAACTTAGCCATTTTTCGATAGCTTTAACTTTTTATAGACGCCCTGTAGAAAATATTCTTCACAATAAAAGTATTTATTTCGTACTAGATAACTTAAACAATTTTGTTAAATACATTGCTTCTTAGATAACAGTTTTAGATTAGTAAAAATTAAAAACCGTGTCCTTAAAAAATACAAATTACTTTGATGAGTTCATAACAACCAATAGAATATATTCAGTTCACTCAAAATAGTCAAAACAGCTGTGTAGTACAAATGTAGTGTAACATATATAGTGTTTTACCATTAATGATACAATGATACTAGAAACTATATATAAGACTTGTGAGTGTGTTGACAGTGAGTATACATTATTTTTGGTGTTGCAGTTATCAATCTCCACTTTTAATATTTATTGTACACACTTCAAAATAATTTAATACAATGAATTACACTTCAGCCTTTAAATTGCTTGTACATTAATACTATTTAAAGTGTGCTCCATACAAAATTAAGAACGTTTTTTACACCTTAGGAATCATAATTTTTTAATGATGTTTGTAGTATTTGTAGCATTGTAAGTAGTTGAACAACCTTACGAAAAAAAAAGATATACCAGTTTTATCCACTGCAATGACTCTTCCGTGTGGTATCAAGAACTACGGGTAGATCTACTGACCATTTTTACTCTAAATCTAATATTAATTGAAATATTGCCGATCTTTGAAGTGCAAATTTTTAAGCTTGGGACTAAACTCCAAAAACTATAAAACTATCGATCTTGTTTGTACTAATTGTATTTATCTTAATCTGTTACATATTACAAAAGGCGTGCCTTTTATAGTTTGATAGTACTGTTCAAGCAAAGATATGTAAAATATGTTAATACTATAATAGTTTTGAATTTTCAATAGTTTTTATTGTTTATGATTAGAAATCGCTCAATTTATCTGAAAACTATTTAATGATCGATCGAAATTCACTTTTTTAAGTACGAACCAATATTTTCTCGGACTTTTTCTATTTTTCTCGGACAATTATATAAAAATATTAAAGACACGCCTACTAAATAATTTAATTGATAGAGTGAGATAACTAATTAATTATACTAAACAAAAGGAGAGATTAATATTATTTGAATTGTTTCCTATTGGCTGATAGAAAATCAGTAAGGCTGGTGCATTTTTGTGTCATCCAAAAAATCGTATTCTCCTACTACCAAATATGAAAAGTTTTAACTTAAGAACCGAGTAGTTTCATTAATTACATCGTGTGAAGTCATCTGTGAGTCAGGTTCTCTTAAACCTCAAGTTCAAATTCCTACCTTTTATATTTTTCCAGAAAAATGTCTGCGACAAAAGGACAGGTGGACACAAGAGTGATCTCATAAAGCTTCCGTTTTTTCTTTTAACCTACGGTACCCTAAATATGAATTTAAGATTGAACTACTTCAAATCATTCAAACAAACAATTGTTTCTGGTTAGTTCATGAAAAAATAAGAGTTTCTTCGAAGATAAATATACAAAGGAAATTACAAGTAAATATGCAAAAATTCATGTATATACCTTGCTATTTAAATTTCTGTAAATGAAAATAACTCCCATCTCTACATTTACAAATTTTAAAAAAAAATCTGTAATTATCTCTACAAATATTCGTGCTTTCAATAAAGATTTCACTAACAATAAATAAAATATGAAAAAATTATGTAGCAATACAAAAAACCCATACCATAGTGTTTTTCGCAAATATAAATAAATTTTTTTAATTCTTTGAATTCAAAATGGTTTTGAAGAGGATAAGAAAAAAACATTATTATTACTGACAAAAAAAAAGTACTTTTTTAAAAAGAAAAAACAACAACACAATATTTGAAGGGAACAGAAGTAACAACAACACTCGTCCATGATGGTTGTTTGCGGTGGTTGTGTAATAGTTTGTAACATGGTAGCACATGCTTTGAGTGGAGAGTGAAAAAGAAATAGCATATAGAAGTCGTAATACACAGTGAAGCAAACAATCCAAAAATACTTTAGCTTTTTATTTATGCAATGTTCATTATGAACTACAGAGTAGATTTGACGTTAAAAGCATTTAAATTATAAAACCATTCTCTAGAACTCTATACGACTACTACTGGTATATATCATACAACACTTTTATTTCAGATATAGAAATAAATACACCGTGTTGGTAATTTTTAGAAATGATTAAGATTCTCCCAACTCACTCCATAATGGGCCACGTACTCGTAGAAAGAGATTTCGTCATAAAATCTATTACTTTTGAGTTGAAACGTCAAAATACTATACCAAGGTCCATCTCCAGTATGGTTATGATGACCCAAGTATGAAATAACAAATGTTTACTATATAGTATACGTATAATATGAAATCACACCCAGTGCACTAACCGTTACACCACGGATGATAGTATTACTTTATTGCAATTACTTACCTATTATTCCAACATATTATATTTCTGTATATACAAATGTTACAGGTTCAGTCATGGAGACCACACAAGGAGATCGAACTCAAACGGCAGAATTGACCAAATATGGCAACGTAAATGGTAGAAGTTATATTTACTTGTTGTATTAAAGTATAATAAATAGAAGTGAAGTATATATTTGTCATTTTGTTAGACTTATTATTAATAAGTCTAAAATAAGTCTTTAAATTGATTGAACTTTACAGGTTACTATTTAATGATTCGATCGATTTTATAATTATTTTGCTTTTTATTGTTGTGTAATTATTTTGCGAATTTTTAACTATCACTTACTTCAACTAATTACTTTATTTCATTTATTAAAAAAAGTATTTTATTGGAAAAATACTTTGGCTGCAAATAATTTTTAAAATACTACATAAATTCGTCATGTTTTTCTATTCAAACTCGCGCCTTATACTCTCTCCACTGTTTCCGATGTAGAAAGAACACTACTGACATCTTATTTTTGTCAATTATTTGTTTATATGGAGTTCGATCTCCTTGTGTAGCCTCCATGGGTTCAGTGTTCGATTCCTGGGGGATAAGTTGATTTATTTTTATATACATATTAATTAATAAATTCAATGACGTGTTGGTCTATATAGTATACGCTTGTTTTATCATACTTGTGTCTTCGTAACCATATTGCAGAGGGACTTTGGGTAGTATTATGACGTTTAACTAAACACAAAAATAATATGCTGGAATAATTACCTAGTGTTATGAAAAATCGACTCATCAAGCTAATTATGTGTGGTGTAATGGTTAGCGATTGGGCTCGATACACAAAGGTTGTGGGTTCGATTTTTGGCGGATGAGTTAATTTTTTCATTTCATTTTAATATTACTTAGATTAAACTAGAGAGATAGATTGTAGAGGCTGCCCTGGACGGGCTACACTTCGACCATAAGATCCATTGTGATGCCTAAGGATGCGAGGATTTTAGTGAAGTGGAAGGAATTTTTTTGTAGAGACTAGGAATTGTTAGGATATGCGGCTGCAGCCGACTGTGATAATAGTTAACTTGGATAATAGTTAACTTGGATTTTGAAAAGTATTAGTGAGCGCCTGCATTAAAAAACAAACTCATTTACAAAATTTAATATTTGTATGCCCAATGGTTTTAGTTTGACAACATGCGTATGACCAAACGCGGTTTTACAAACTTCACCCTTCAAGTTGACTGTTCTTAGACACAAACACTGTTGATAGAGAATAAAATACGCAAATAACAACATAATTGCTTAAATATTCGCTGTATTCTGAGTTCATTATTAATGCGTAAACTGTTTAAACGCACACACAAATCGATAAAATAGTCTGTGCGTACGTTTGTACGCAGAAGTTGTACTTCTTTTAAATAATTAAGAAGTTAATTAATTAAATAAGTAAGAAGTTATACTTTTAAATAATTTATTAAAATAATATTTAATAAGGTCAACACTAATATTAAGACACAAAAGTTTAATATTGTATCTAAAATCAATGATTCCACATTTATCAAGATAGAATAGAACCAGCGTCACCTCTTCCATTAAAAATAGAGTTTGAAAGCTTGGCATTAAATCCATTATTTACATTACAATAAGAGTTAGTGAAATTTATTAGGACCAGGTAAGATTAATCAATACATTAAATATACGAGCCCTTAAAAATGGTATCATTAATGTTTTATCTATCAATGACGGCTCATGCAGGTTCTGTGAGCTGGAGGAAGAAACTCCAATTCATCTCCTACTTGAATGTGAAGCCGTGGCACGAAGACGGGCTGCTTGTTTCGACCAGTACCTACTCCAGGAGGATGACTCACCATCCCTGCACCCTACCCAGATCCTCAAATTCCTCCGAGAATTGAGACTGGTTGAGGAGCTCTGAGGCAAGCCTTAACAGAGCAGTAGTAGGGGGTCACAATAGATCATATTGGTCGCAGTGATTAATAACCTCCAAGTAAGAATAATAATAATACCAAAAATAGTTTTCTGCAATCAATAGTTTCCATTGTTATAAAGTTGGAACTAAGCATATAATACCCTTGTATCTCTTTTCTACTATATGAAATTGTAATTGTTTGTTTCTTTGTTTGTTTGTTCGACCATCACGTAAAAACCACTGGACCGAATTTGATGAATTTTTGTTTGTTTAAAACCTCATGATTAGACTCAAAAACTGATATGTATTTTATTTCGCTACGAGTAATAGAATTCGAAAATATACGCTGCAGTAAAAATATCGTGAGAGTCGATAAATATTTGAAGTAGTGAAAGCGGTGGAAACGATAAATATTTGAAGTAGTGGAAGCGGTGGGAAATAACATGAGGTTATGAGTAAAGATTATTAAAATAATAAAAAATCTAGGTTTTTTGAAATTACATTTCAAATTTTGCACCTATTCCTAGAACATTTGTTTGTATTTTATTAATACGTATTTCGACTACAATGTAGTCATCATCAGTATGAATTAGCTAATCATAACTATCTCTGGGATATGGATTCAGAGATATGTTGCTTGTTGCTAATTTGGTGCGTGTCTCATAATGACATTAAAAAAGTTCTGTCCTTTTATACGATTTGACTGAGGGTGTAATCTGACTTGAGGATTATTTGAGTTGCCTGACTACTGGATTAGGTGTGTAGAAAGCCCCACCTATTTATTGGCGGTATTCTTTGGTGAATATTCGGCGTTTGTTTTGTCACTAAGTGAGTGTATCTACGTTAACCTTGACATCCAGGTATTGGATTTTTATTTTTGAAAATGGTTCAATTTTATTAAATCAGAATTTGGATTTGGGCCATTGTCTAAATTCATTATCTATTTGTATATGTAGATTCTCAATTTGTGTATGTAGATACTTTTGTATGCATCTAATTCTGTGGGGTTTTGTACCGATTTCAGTAGTTTTAGATTCGATTTATCAATTTTGTGGTTGTTCTCAATAACGTGCGCCGCTATACACGATTTTTCGGTTCTCCAAAATTTCACACGAGCCAGATGTTCTTGGATTCGAATTCCGATTTGGCGACGACTTTGACCAACATAAATTTTCGAACAGTTTTTACAATTGACATCACATATGCCCGATTGTTTTTCATTACTAATTTTATCGTTAGGGGTGCCCAGTAACTGTTTGATTATATTTTTACTAACAAGCGCTGTTTTTAAGTTGTGGTCCCTTAATTCTCTAGTTACGATTAGCTAATTCATACTGATGATGACTACATTTTAGTCCAAATGCGTATTTATAAAATACAAACAAATGCTCTAGGAATAGGGGTAAAATTTGAAATGTAATGAGGTTATGAGGTTTATAGTCTTAAATGACGGGAGCCAAAGACATAACATTAAAACACGAGCAACGCCGCATATATACTCTTATATATTTTATAAATACCGGATAATACAAGAGTAAGGCATCTTTACGCCACAAATAACGCAAGGTTGTAAATACAGATTCCAAATAAAGATAAGATAGTCCATACACAAATGAACATCCTTGTATACACACTCGTTAAATTTTCACTGTTTTATTTCAGTTGTCAATGAATTATAGTGTTTTTAAAAACTCTGGGTACTTTTTTTTTATTCCTATTAGGTAAATCCATTAATATGAAGTTGTTTTTGTTTTTGTTGTTTTATTTAAAAAAAAAAAAAGTTTTTTGAAACTTAAAAGTATATACTGAATATATTATTGTTTATTGTACTTGGTACACAGACTTTAATTAAAAAGAATTGAATTTTTTATTATGTATTTTAGGACAAAAAAATCAGAATTAGTTAAAACAAATATTATTTGACAATGGTATGTTCTGTTCTCCGTAAACATTTATTGTTGTATTAGAGATGGATTTTTAAACAAACAATTTTTTTGAAACTAGAAATTTAAAAAATGACAAAGAATATAATTAAATTCTATATAAAAAAAGAAAAGAAACGAGTCCATGAACATTAAAATCGATTTATTACATTTAGAGAAAATTTCCAAATTTTAAAAAAAGTCCTTTTTTATTAACTGTGGTAAAGTATGCCTTATATATGTTAAAAAAAATTCGTTACGCAGGAGCTGCGCCAAGTTTGCGAATTTCCTTAGAATACATAAATAACTCTAGTCACAATTTAAGTCTGATCAAAATGAAATGTCGTATCTGATATCATTTTAGTATTTTCAAGGCCAATTTTATTAATAAATTGCAAACGTCAAGGGGAAAAGGAGGCATAAAGATAGAAGAAAACATAAAATATAAAATATCTCTCTTAATATTGGAACAATCAAAAAATGTATAAGAAGTAAAGTTGTAGAAAATCAAGTTTGCTATAATTCATTACCTTATCATTTTTTCCAAACTCTAATTTGCACAGAGAAATTAATTGTAATTATTTCTGTAAATATTAGTGTAAAAGAAAAATGATAAGAAACAAAATTACAGTAAAACTATGTACCTACAACTTAACTCCTGATAAATTTTTCGATTTTAAATTTTGTGTTTTCCCCTCCCTCTAAACCCCCTTTCCCCAAGTCCGATTTTACCCATTAACGAACTTAACCTTTTGAATACCAAATATATATATATATTTTTTTATATATATATGTGTACATATATATATATATATATAGAGATCGTTTTCAACAGCTTGTCTAAGGGAATCAATGTTAAATATATAAATGACACATATACTAACCATATTTTATACACATACTTACATGCTACTTGTGGATACTCATGTTTGATTGATGCCTTTTAAGAGTGGGGATTTAGTGCTGCACACTCAATTGATAATATTATTATTCATTACGTATGTGAATGCATAGGAAATATTTGGTTGTTTTTTAATGGTATAATCGTATTCCAACAATGGGTTATTACACAACAACAGAAAAACCAAATTATTAAATGGTACTTTGGGGGACATTCGGCAAAGGAATGTGTCAATTTATTTATTGTGGCATTTGAGGATAGGCAATCGCCAAGCATTCGAACAGTTACTCATATGACTAGCTGTTTTTAAAAATGGGGTTGTATATCTGGTTGCAAAGACTGCCACAAAGATAAAGATGATGAAGCCCCACAAAAAAATGAAGAGAGAGATATAGCAGTTTGTAGTTTATTATTTATTGTCGATAAAAAATCGACAAGAGAAGTTGGTGAAGAATTGGATCTAAGCAACTCTACAGTTGCAAACATTTGGAAGCGGAACAATTTAAAATGTTTTAAATATGGAAAAACCCAAGAGATATTGGCTGAGGCCCTGATCGCAGGATGGAGTTTTGTGAAGATGTGATGCGAAAGGCGAATCGAGAAGATAATTTTATCAGAAATATTTTTTTAACTGATGAATCGTCTTTTCCATTACATGGAAAACATAATCCATCTGTCATGCGATATTGGTCTCAGACAAATCAGCATCGATATACCAGTACCCGAACTCAGTTTCCACAGAAACTGAATGTCTGGACTAGAATATTGGGTGACCATATTATAGGACCATTCTTCATTGATGGATGTTTAGATTCTAAAAAATATTTGAGTTTGTTACGAAATAATATATTGCTGTTAGAGCTCTTCCTAATTTAGATCTGGAATCTGTATGGTTCCAACAAGATGGTTGCCCTGCACACAATGCCATGATAGTAAGGCTGTTCTTGGAACAAACTTTCCAGGAACATGTTATGAGTGGTTTTGGAACCTTCAAGTGGCCAGCCAGATCGCCAGATCTATCTCCTAACGACTTTTTTTTTGTGGGGTTTTCTCAAAACACAGATTTATTCGCGGAATAGGCCTGGAAATTTGCAACAATTAAGACAAAGAATTGTTGACAATTGTGCGAATATTTCTCCTCAAGTGCTAGAATATATCCGGCAAGATTTCTACAATCGCTGCGGATATTATTAAGCAAGTGATGGAGGAATATTCGAACCGTTGGTTTAATTTTTTTTTGTCGGAATTATATTTTTCTTTGAATTGTGTGGATTGTTGTTAAATGTTATACCGTTAATAGAATACTATCATTTATTCTCAAACATTCCACATACAAATAAAAAGGGATATTCAATAAAGAATTTTCAATTGTTGAAGTAATGGCTAAACTTAAGAAGGCAATAATGAATATATTTAACGCACTCTAATTAAATGTTTATGTAGTACTGACGGCTTTAGACAGCAGGCAGCCAGCATTATGTACTCAACACATCCCATACACCACAGAGTACCCCCACTATTTTTATATCTTTATACATTGTGTACAGTTATTATAGTAAATAATATTTAACATTGATTTCCTATAGGAAAAGCTGTCCAACACACACACACATATATATATATATATATATATATATATATATATATATATATATATATATATATATATATATATATACAAATTTTAACGATAGTGATTTTTAACATATAATAGGTAGGATCGATGGACATTTGAAGAAACTTTTACGAAATTCCAACATTGGTGCAAAAACAATAGCTGCATTTCCTTTGGAGGAAATTCGCTAATAATGTGCTCAATTTATTTATTTTTCAATTTATTTATAACGCGCTATAAAAAAATTTTAAAAAACTGTTAAGAAATTATTTAAATAAACTTAATTTTCTTTTAACTTATAGATTTTTTATAGATTTAAAAAAAATATTCCGATACGTTAACTTTTAAGAGAGTTATCATATTTACCTTTTCCCAAACTTACTTAGAAACGAATTAATATTTTTCGGTTTTATAAGGCTTAATCGAAAGCTTAAACACTTACCTATCTTACTATAAATACAAAAAAATTTTCGACCAATATGGTTTATTTCTTAAAGAAAAGCAGAATAAAATCCGTGAGTATTTAATTAGAAAATATTTAATAATTTTATAATTAATATACAGCTTGATTAAATTCATCAAAAAGAGACAGAATGTTTCAGTAAGTATATAGTCTATATGTTCATATCATTTATCCAACGTCCGAATTAATGCTACTATTTATTTAAAAAAATTAAAATTAATATATCTCTAGTATGTCCGTTAAAATTATATTCTCAATTAATTTTTTTTATTATATAAATTTTTTATAATTATAATTTTTTATTATAAATTTATTTCAATTATAAAATAATACATTTTTCTAATCCAATTATTTTATATAATCATGGAAAAACCAAACGTAATTATAAAATGTATTGAAAGCAAGAAAAAAAACTAAAATGGATCAAACTGAAAAACCAATCTTAAAGAAATTATTAAAAAGATTACTTTTCTCCACAGAAATATTTATACTAAACGGTACACTAAATAGGATAAGTACCAAAGTTTTATAAAATGTGTTATTAAAAATTAACTTTTCTTTCATCTACCCGGAAGAAGACAAAAATAAAAAATTAGTAACTATACAGTTTCGATTGCGCCAAAAAATTCTCAAAGCCTACAAAGTTTAAATTTTTTGTACAGGCAAATCTCTTCTTAATAGCTATTGAATTCTTTCTATAGACGTATTAAAATTCAGTTTATAAATATTAGTAAAAATCAACTTTTTTAGTGCCAAAAGGTTCCTCAATGTACTCAACCTGGACGAAAGGTTACCGAATTCATTACCAGGTATGATCACTTAGGAACGCATTTACACACAATAGGCCTCCATAATGGATCCATTATGTGCATGGTGTGCGACGAGCATTGAGAAACATTCAGCAACATCATCTTTAACTTTGAATCGATTACAGCAGATACAATATATTCGGTGCATTTCACCCCGAATATATGAAGCTTCTGGATAACTTGATAACCAAGTTTCTGGCTATTGCCAAGGTATGAGAGAAGTAATCCTCGTCAAACTGAAATAGAAGAGGATCACAGTGGGCCCTCATGTCGAAGTGCAATACTTTTCATAACCCAAGATTGATCTATCTTACTATTTTACAGTGCCGAAAGTTCGCTTTGATATAGTATAAATTAATTTGATGAGTCTATTTCTATTTATTATATATAATAACTTGAAATGACTAATTTATCATCGCTAAGAAACATCAATCATTGAAGCTAGAAACATAAAATTTTAGAAATAATTTATTGAAATTTTAAAATTTCAGAAAGAGGTGAAAGTTTGAAAAAACCTGTGAAAAAACTTACTTAAATAATGTACTTCTTCTACTGAAACGATTTCAAAAAGTTCAAAAGCTCATAAGTTAAAGTTGAAAAAAGGTTACTCCGACAAAGCGACTCATTTGATATTGTAGTTAAAGATTCAATCTCAGTCTGATAGTTCATTCCGTCCTTCAGAAACTATGGAAATCGGAGTTATGGAAATTGGATACGTGTAATGATAGACCCTATCCCACTAGGCCCAAGAGAATCCCACTAAGTAAAACAGATTTTCCCACTTATTTTTTGTTTTTATAATATACATAGGTAGGCAGGGTTTTACTTCACAAGCTCTGAGTGAGAGGTAGGAAGAGAGATAGAGTAAATACAGGATACCTACCAATTATTATTATTTTCTTCTTTTAATTAAAACATTTTCTGAAAAAAATATAATAATACCAACTCTTTTTTCTGGTCACTATTATACAAAGTATACAATAAATTGAATACGTACTCTGGAATTTTGGGCTGGTAATTTGGGGCATAAAATGTACCTTTTTAATATATTTGTGTATGAAGAAAATATAAATGTTATATAAATTATAAATCTTTTGATCTTTCGTTTACCGCTTGACAATTGTAAACCGCTTGTAATTTTTTTGATGGTTTAGATTTTAGAATAAAATTTTTGGGAATTCCGAATAATTTGCCTAAACTATTCTTCTTACTCAACTTGACTGAGTTTCTTCGAGTTAGTGTATTTTGAATTAAAAAGTAAAAAGTACTATTCGTGCTAATGAAAATAATTTTTCGCATAATTTCTTAAATAAAAGTAGTGATTTTAGTGAAACGGTAATTTTACAATTTAATAATCGATTTAAAGATTTCGAAAATATAAATGTAATGAGTGATTTTTTAGTGGCCCCTTTTAATACAAAATTTAAAATTTCCGCTTTAAAAGAAATTTTTTCCGGAATCCAATGATTGCTCGTTATTAAACGAAATGATAACCCTTCCAATAAATTATAATTTATTAGAAGCCATGAACACGAACACATGAAGTATTTGGGAAATCGTCGCAGAAAACCCTTCTTCGTTTGAATATCCGGAATTATTAAAAATAAAAAAATAAAAAACTTTCTTGTTTTTGTAGTTGTTTCGCATCTTCTTATCTATGTGAATCGGGAATTTCACATATGAAACATATAAAATCAAATAAATTATTGGGCAATAATCGGTAGGCAACCTGTATTGAAACATCGTTCCGTCTTACTTCAAAACATAACTTTCTTAAACATTACTTCCTCTCACTTTCTTATTGGGAGCCCCGTAAGATACGCAATTTATGAATAGATGGTGTGAGGCTACAATATAATCTCTATATTTACTATCTCTGTTTTTACTATGTACTATGTCTATATTTACTATGCATATAAACATACTATGTAGCCTATATGACGTTTCTATATAGAACTTAGGGATTTGTCAGTACTAGAACAGCCGTTTTGGTTAGAATGTAATTTTATTACCACAGTAAGTTTTATTTGTTTAAATAAATAGATTGTATGTAAAATATACATATTGAAGTTATCTTGACATTTGTATGTAGGTGTTCGACTTTTTATACCGGTATGCGTTAAACCGTTTTTATTTTTCAATCTTTTATAGCCATTATTTTATTGTTAAATCTGTTGCTATACGAATGTTGTTACTCAATAATAATAAAAAAAGTCACTCATAACTAATTAAAAGTGATAAAATTTAATGTGATACAAAATATTTTGCTAGGTAGTTAACAGAATATCCAATTAAGTTGCAAATAAATGAGTGCACGTAAAAGATCGAAAGTTTCGAATATTTGTTTGTTCTAAATATAATTAAATTTATCGGATATAGATTGGGCAAATTTATCAGATTTATTACAATTTCAATAACAAATTAATGATTTTCATATACACAGGGTAAAGTCGGTCAAGTCGTACCCTCTAAGGGAGAACTACTGTAACTTTTAGGGTAATTTAAATTAAACAAAATATTTTGCGACCACTGAATTTTAATTTATTAAGCAATCGAGCAGGGTTCATAAAAATACGATAGTATTTTTTAAAGTAGGTAATTAAACGTTTTTAAAAGAACTATCTTCAATACGACTAAGGAATCTAATTGCCTATTTTGTACGGCGTATAGTACATCAGACACGACATCATTAATCGATAAAATAACAAGACTTCACATTAAAAATTTAAAAGTTAATTTGCTTAAATCGTACCTGTGGAGAATTTGTTAATCGTATCGGTACAACTTAGGTATTTATGGAAATTCATAATTTTTTTTTTCAGCTGATGATAAGAATTGACGGATATTATTTAAAATACTCGGAAGCAGGAGGATATGAACGAGGCTTTACTGAAACATTGGAGGAGGAGGTCTTTTTCTTTTTGGAGTCTATTTTAACGAATTTTCTGAAAGGAAATAGAGGTATTGGTCTCGTACCGACTTCAAAATTTTGCAAAATTTTTTACAAATGTCCATCGATCCTACCTAGTAGACGTCGAAAATCACCATCTGTAAAATTATATATATATATATATATATATATATATATATATATATATATATATATATATCTATGGACATACATATTTATATCTATATATATATATATATATATATATATATATATATATATATATATATATATATATATATATATATGTATATATATATATATATATATATACATATATGTATATATATATATATATATATATATATATATATATATATATGTCAAATTTTGTGTTTCCCCCTCACTCTTAATCTCTCTTTCCCCTTGTTCGATTTTACCCATTAACGAACTTGACCTTTTGAATACCATATATATGGAGCCAACTTAAGTAGACACAATGTATATACTTTATTATTTGTATAGAATAAAGATATTATCCCAACACTAGTTTTACTAGAGATACAAAAATATAAATAAACTATACAAATTAAATGAGATAGATAGAGACAAGATGAGAAATGATTGAATTTTTATGACTAGCGTCATAAAATAATAAAATTAAATTTTATGCTCCCAAACTTTGGTTGCAACATCTGTACTGAAAATATTTTATAGGCGGAGTTCAATGTGGCTGCAACAATGTTCTGCGTCTATTCTATACTTTAGAGTTTGAGCAAAAATAATGAGGTGATGAATTGTAGCAAACATTATTTTCAACAAATTTATTCCTTACGGATTTTTCGATTGTTCTAATATTAAGAGATATATTTTATATTTTGTGTTTTCTTCTTTTTTTATGTCCCCATTTCCCCTTGACGTATGTCATTTATTAATAAAATTGGCCTTGCAAATACTAAAATCATATATATTTCATTTTGATCAGACAAAAATTGTGACCACTAGAGAGTGATTTTTGTATTTTAAGGTAATTCGCAAGTTGAAGCAGCTCCTGCGTAACGAATTTTTGTTTGTCATTGGTGAAGTGATGCGATAATTTTATATGTCAGCAAATTTCTCTTCAAGAGACAAGTTTCTCTATTTCAGTGCTAGTTAATCCAAAGAAACCAAAGGCAGAATTAATTATAAGTTGTATTTATTCATCTTTCATATCTACTGTCATCGTAACGTCTTCCAAATTTTATGTTTTTATTCAAATATTTCAAGTGGCGTCGTAGTGTAGGCTTTGGTATGTTATATCTTCTTCTACATGCTTCATTGAAACCAATTTCATCCCGATGTTTCAGTAAAGTCACATTAATATTCTCCGGCTTCCGAGTATTGTAAATTATATCCATTAATTCTTTTCATCAGCTGAAAAAATAAATTATGAATTTCCATAAATACCTAAGTTGTACCGATACGATTGACAAATTCTCCACAGGTACGACTTAAACAACATGGTCTTCAATGTTTCTAAAATAGCCTAAGAATTTTCTTTGTTGATTATCCGAAAGTATTCCAACGAAAATTAGAAATACATACCAGTCGTAAAAAATTGCATACCAATTATTAAAAAATTAATATTTTCAAATAACCTAAAATATATTTGTTATCTTCCCATATATTACCACCAAACTAATACCATCAAAATTTTATTATTTATTTCGTTACATATTTTCGAATTCATCTAATAATTGCCTTGTCATCAAAATTACATACATTTGGGATATAAGTGGGTGAAAAATGGAATCCAAAATTTTGTTACAAGTTGTTACAGGTCATGCTAATAAATGCGTATTTATTTACCTACATATTTATGACTGCCTAACCCATAAATTGAATTGAGATATTTATAATTTCTGGTGAATTAGTGTCTAATAAAATTGGGCTCTATTTATTACGATTCCAATTAAAAAAATTTATTTACAAATTATAAACTTCAGTTTCAAGTCGAAATTTGTCAATGATATAATTTGAAAGAATTTACAAAAATACGATACCGAGAGAATTCTGGTTTATTTAAAATAGGGGAAGTTTGAAAATATGGTTTAAAAATACAAAAGAGTATTCAGTCAGCTGAAAATTTTCTATGAACACATTATAATGTAATAATCACAAAAATACAATAATATTTTAATATTGTAAGAAAGTAAAAGCACAATTTTTTTTTTCAAAAATAGAAAATTATGTCACGTGCCCCGTTCTGAACGAGGTGGTAAGGACAGGTTATTATAAACACATACAAAACTAGTGGAAAAGCAGAAAAATAAGTTTACGCATAAAATTCATACACTACGACAGCCTTTCATCTTCGCTATCTATTCCCGCCTGTGAAAAATTAAATGAATGAGTCTATGTTTTCAGTTGTCATCCAGAGCCCCAGGTGTATACAATATTAGCCTCTTCGTCAAAGGTCTATCAAGTATGATGCCAGTTGTGTCTGCTGGAAGATATTGTGAACATTGCGGCAGAATGGGGTACTCCATTGGGTAGAATTGGGAACTCCATTATGTTCACAGGCACGATTCGGATTAAGGGAAGTTCACTCGAAAAAGATACGTAAATAAACATTTGAATATTACAAACTATAGAAAATTAAACGTATTTCAAGCATTTACTAAATGTACTTGTAATGTAAACAAGTAAGTATACATTATCTTGGTTACAAAACTAAAACTTCATGGACCAACGACTAAGAAAACTAGACTAACATGAATGTCGTAGTCGAACAGTCACAGGTTGGTCTAGTTCTACGTACAGCCACTCGCTAGTAGCACCTCCTTGATACCGAAAATCGTCAAACTTCACCCCGTCCTGGTACCCCGTTGAGCCCCGGGTTCCCATACATGGACATTACACACATGGAATTATGGACGAATAATAGTACTAAAATTGTCATAATATACCTATAGAATATTATTCGAGTTGTGTAATACATTTCAATTTCTATACACCTACTATATAATTATAGGTATATCGATTCATTGCCAAGTTATATGCGAATTGCTGTATTTATAGTATTTGGTCGTCGACGGGGTCTCGGTAATATAATTACATGAATTGTATGTATTTGTGATGAATGGATACAAAACCTTGAAACCATCATTTAAAATAATTATTGTAATATAGGTGGGTGTAGGAAACCTGGGCAATAAAATAACATTAACATTAAATATAAATGTCATTCAGACATCATTCCTGAAGACACGTTTTAACAAGGGTAGTGTACCAATAAACTGGACTGTAACTTCGTCATTTTTTGTATATGTGTGGATGATATGTGATAGTGTACAGCCATGCGAGGAAGATGTCTTTACATATTCGTATTTCGTTTCGCTTCTGATATATTCAATGAGTTCTACTACCTAAAATTCAGGAAATTAAGAATGATATGGTAAATATTTAAGGAGGATGTAGTATGGACAACTTGAAGGTAAAACGTTCATAAACCCATACGGCTTTTAATGCTTTAATTCAAGGTATAGCTCGAAAAATAATCGGTAACCCTAATTCTCGCGAATGACGACTGTAGTCGTTTTCTCAGGGTCAATATTGATATGTGAAGGCAATCTTTGATCATAAAAGTTACAACAAATATATCCAAATAATAAAACGACATAAACAACTCCATTTATATTTATTTTATTCAGAATTTTTAATTTTTCTAGCTTAAGGGTGTAGCTAAGGGATACAAGATAGAAGAAATATGTAACGAACTTCCAAACCAACTGAATACTATGCCTTACAATATCAAGTGAGCAATTCATTACAGTATAAGTTTAAATATTTTATGTAAAATAGGACGAAATTTAGTTAAGAAATAATATTTTTCACTACTTTATAAACATCTTATGTTTCGCAATCAAATCTTCCACAGATCCGAGTGCTTTGCAGATAAAATCAAATACTATATTCCGATAATATTTGATTTTAGAAGTCTAAAATACTTTTATTCGCGAAAAATAAATTTCCACTTTATTTACTATTTATCTTGAAATATTCTGTATATATTTTTGGTGATTACCTATTCATTCCGTGCATGTCTTTGGTAGATGTAACCGAAATTGTCGAAGCACACATAGTAGTGAAATAAAAAACATTGATAGAATGTGTATTAACCCAATATTTATTATACGTGACGCTTGGAATGTATTGCATAAAATAAATATATGTTGAAGTGTAAGTTAATTTCAAATTTATATTATTATTCTTCAATTACAATTTACTTGTAAAAAATACTACAGAAATAACATATTTATTTAAAACAAATGGTCATTGATTTGATACAAGTGTGCAGTATGTGTATTTAGTAAAATATTAGCATATATGTAATTATATCTCGAGTCTCGTTCGAGATGGCTACATTGTAGTACCGCTACTTCCACTAGTCTTAGCCACAAGGTTCAGATAAATTTGAAAAACCCGCTGCTTATGCCCGCGCTCTCTAGCGTATATTCTTCATAATGTATTTTTTGCAAGTAACAGTCACGTGCAGATAATTATTTTACATTGTTTTTATGCAAAAAGAATAGTTAAATAATATTATTATTGATAAACAAACCATATATTGATTGACTGATTGATTGATATCGGGGTAAAAAATTATTGCACTTCGACCCTATGGTCCATTGTGCTCCTCCTCCTAACTCAGTCTGACGAGACTCGCTTCTCCCATATGTTGGCAATAGCCTGGAGCTTGCTTATCAGGTCCTCCTGAAGGTTCATATATTCGGGGTGAGATGCACCGAATATCCTGTATCTGCTGTAACCCAGAGGTTCGCAGTCAAAGATTATGTGACTGGATGTTTCTTCCTCCTCGCCACACAATCTGCACACAATGGAGCCATTATGGAGTCCTATTGTGTGCAGATGCTTCCGCATGGGATAATGCCCAGTAATGAACCCGGTAACCCTCCGCAGTTGCATCCTGTTCAGCCTCAGTGCATCGAGAGATACCCTCTTTTTTGCACTCTGAAGCAGTACCTTCCCGAGCTCTTGCCACGGTACTTTTTCCCAGTGATCACGGTGTTTAGCATTTGACCACACGTTGATCACTTGTTTACATGCAGTCTTTGGAATTCCTAAAATAGGCATTCCATCTCCCATCTTTGTTAAGGTATCCGCTTTTTCGTTTCCTTCGAAACCACTGTGACCCGGCACCCAGATCAATTTAACATTGTTCCGTTTTGGCAGTTTCAGAAGTTCCTCCAGACAATCCTTGACTACCCTTGAGGTGACCTCAGTTCCAGACAAGGCTTTTACAGCAGCTTGACTGTCCGACAGAATACATACGTTCTGGTTTATGTAGCTTCTACGTAGGACCTCTCTCACGGACGCAAGCCAGTATGGCGTAGACTTCTGCTTGGAAGACCGTAGCATATTTCCCCAAGTTGAGGCTTATGTTTGCTTTTGGTCTCTCACCGTAGATTCCCGCCCCGGTCCCTTCTTCAGTTTTGGATCCGTCTGTATACCAGACGATTCCTTTCCTGAGGTAGGATGGTTCTCCTTCCGACCACATGGCCCTATCACATACTACAGTGAAAGGTTTTGAGAAGGAGTATGTCTTGGGAAGTATATCTGTGCCCATTTCA
The DNA here is from genome assembly GCA_963920215.1 of Nineta flava. Classification (NCBI taxonomy): domain Eukaryota; kingdom Metazoa; phylum Arthropoda; class Insecta; order Neuroptera; family Chrysopidae; genus Nineta; species Nineta flava. The sequence continues at coordinate 93,373,170 of OY986040.1, forward strand.
AAGACGGGGTCTGAGATAATTGATGTTCCCACGATACTTGCATGTCCAACCTGATTTTTATTAATCCAGTTGTTATTGCAAGACAATCTATAGGCGCTGGATCTCGCTTTAGCTGTTACTACAATGCTTAGCGGAGGCAACCCCAATATGACTTCCATGGCAGCTGTAGGTGTACTGCTCATGGATCCAGTGATGCACAAGCAGGCCAGTCTCTGGATCCTAGACAGCTTTATGCACGCAGTAATCTGCTTTACTTTTGGCCACCACATTAAAGCAGCATAGGTTATAATGGGCCTGACTACTGTTGTGTAGAGCCAGTGGATCATTTTGGGTTTTAGACCCCAGACTTTTCCACATGCTCTCTTGCAAAGCATGAGAGAAGATTTGCTCTTATTTGTTATATATTCCAGATGAGGGTTCCATGTTAGTTTGGAGTCCAGCATTACTCCCAAGAACTTGGCTTCACTTGTGATCTGTAATCTTTCACCGAAGAGGATTGGTGGTTTTATGTTATCCACCTTCCTTTTACGTGTGAATGAAATTAGTGCGGTCTTACCAGTGTTAATTTTCAATCCCTGAATGATACACCATTCCTGTGCGATTCTAAGAGCGTTTTGCATAAGCTCCGAGATTGTGCCTTCACAGGGTCCCTGGATTGCAATTACAATGTCGTCCGCGTAACCCTGTGTGTAGTATCCATTTTGGTTGAGGTTTGTCAGTAAGCTGTTCACTGTCAGGCTCCACAGAAGTGGGGATAAGACACCACCCTGTGGACATCCCTTTGTGGCTCTCACAGTGACAGACTCTCCAAAAAGAGAAGTTTTTATTCTTCTTCCTATCAGCATACATTTTATCCACCTGCAAAAGGTGTCTTCAACTCCGTGCCGACCTGCAGAATCAATTGGAATTGTGAGAAGCATTGTCAAATGCCCCCTCTATGTCAAGAAAAACGCACAAGGTGGTTTGTTTCCTTGCGAATCCCTCCTCAATCCTGTATATTAGGTTGTGGAGGGCAGATTCACAGGATTTCCCCACCTGATACGCGTGTTGGTTGGCATGAAGCGGATTTCTTGACAATGCCCCCTGAGTCAAATGAAATCCTATTAGTCGTTCCATTGTTTTCAGTAGAAACGATGACAGACTAATTGGTCTAAAGTCCTTTCCCGTGGAGTGATTAAGCCTCCCCGGTTTTGGCAAAAAGGTCACTCTTACTGGCTTCCATACGGTTGGGATATAACCCGTAGCCAGGCTTGTCCTGAATATATGACCAAGCAGAGTTAAAAGATGCTCTGCTTCTTTTTGTAAAAGAACTGGGTATATCCCATCTGGTCCCGGTGCTTTGTAGGGGTCGAATGAGTTTATTGCCCATTCGATTTTTGAGCGGTTAATGGCAATCGCCGCTCTTCTCCAGTCCTCGCCAGTCGGCGGGAGACACTGGTTAAACTGCTCTTGAGAAGTGTTTTCATCGTCCACTGTCACCGAATCCGGGAAATGAATCCGGAGCAGTGTCTCGAGTGTATCCTTCGCGGAGCTAGTATACTCACCATTGGGTTTACGAAGTGAGCCGATGGTGTCAGCGGGTTATTTCGCCAGGACACGATGGAGCCTTGCTCCCTCAGATGTGTTTTCAACATCATGACAGAGCTTCGTCCATGAGTCCACTTTGGCTTATATTGATAATAATTATTGATAATTTATTGTAGGTAAACATAAAAAACGAAACCGAGACCGAGATGAAGATGATGAATTACGATCTAAGATTTGTAGGTTGAAAACAATTTTGAAGAGTTTTTGAAAAAATTTAATCCTGAACAATCAATGAAGGTAAATAAATTAGTTATATACGTACATATTAATTTATGTACGTATTGTAATTTTATATATTTTTTACGTATTATAAATTTATTTAGTCATATTCTCATAACTCTAACCTTACTTACTTCTCCTGTATCTACAGTAAGGTTTACACTGCTCTATGTTTACATTTTTATTCAAAGTCATATTAACACTGTACAACATATATGTACAACACGTATAAACATATTATACGTTATAATATTAAATATTAAATAATATATAAAAGTATTAAATAATATTAAATAAAATAAATATATATTAAATAAAAATATATTAAATAATATTCTAATATTAAATATAATTCTTGGCGTCATGTGCTCGATGAGCACGCGCAGTTTGGGCTAGAATTGCACGTAGGAGGCAATAATCTCTAGTGTCATTGACACCCATCGTGAATTTTTTCGGATGGAGGTCAAGAGGATCCTGAGATAAAGGAAAATACTCCTCAGAATCAACAAGATGTTGATTCAAAGCTAGCCAACACAGAAGAGATTAGCTTGGACGAGCAAGAAAGTACTACGTCCGTTCAAGCATCTTAGATACAAATGCCGTAGCTTTGGGCAGTGAGGAGGTTGCGCTGGACGACGAGGTTGAGTCTGTTCTTGTGATGAACCCATCAGTAGATGTCAAAAAGACCGTAGATCTTCACCAAAGTTTAGTCGCTAGGTGGCCTACTTGGCTGGCTGAGGGTTTCACAAGAGAGAGCAAAGAATTAGTTGTAGATAAATATTCGCGGAAAGAGAATATTCATCTAGAGTCGCCAGAACTAAACGAAGAAGTGCTAGCAACACTGAACGAGTCAGGTGCAAAAAGAGACAAGTTTTCACAGTAGAGCAAAATCTCGTTGGCTCGGCTATGTCAGCTTTGGGTGACTCTATTACCATGATACTGAAAGATGAAGAAGAATCAGTGAATAGGTTTTCACTGCTTGAAAAATTAGCGGATGCAGGGAAATTGTTGGCACAATTACATTTCCAGATCTCGTCGGCTAGAAAAACTTACATTTCGCCAGTACTTTCGAAGCCTATGAAAGAATTGTTACAGAAAACAAAACCAGGAGTTTTTGTCTATCGAGACAAGTATTTCGTTGAAATTGTAAAAAAATGGAGGTTACCCGAAATCGATCTATTTGCAACAAGAGCAAACAGTAAAGCACAAAGATTTTGTGCTTGGAAAAGAGATACTGATGCACTTTGTATAGACGCGTTCTCACTTGATTGGAAAAATTATTTATTTTATGCTTTCCCACCCTTCTCGGTTCTCACAAGAGCAAAATATTAAATTAGATTATGCTGAAGGAATTCTGGTCATTCCCTACGGGCCCACACAGCTTTGGTTTCCCGTATTCAAATCCTTGATACTAGATGAACCGTTAATTTTTTCGCCATCGCCTGACTTGCTCAATTCTCCTTGTAGATTGCAGATTCACCCAATAAGCAGCAAGCTTTTCCTGGTTACAGGCAGGCTCTCAGGGAAGCTTACCAACGAAAACAGCTGCCAGAAGAAGTTGTCGAGTTTTACATTGCTTCGTTAACTGACTCGACTATCAAACAGTTTAACTTAGCGCTTAAGAACTGGTGGGCCTATTGCACAGACAACTAACTTAACACTCTGAACCCAAATGTCTACTTAGTATTAAAATATGTATCTTTTCGGTTTAGACAGGTTGCATCTTATGGCACTCTGGACTCGGAAAAATCGGCGATCAATTTAATAACTTCAGAAGATCTAGGAATTAATCCTGAAAATGGTCATTTTTTCAAAGGCGTCTACAAGATGTGGCCGATAAAGCCCAAATACGACACGGTTTGGAGTACGGACCCAGTGCTTAGATGGGCGGAAACGCTAGAGCCCCTGAAAACATTGAGTTTAAAAGACCTGCCGCTCAAACTGATCTGTCTCTTGGCTCTGGCCACTTCTCAGAGAGTACAGACTTTGTCAATTATTAAATTAAAAGATATTATTGTGACCAAGGACAAAATAACTAATAAAATTTCGGACCCTTTTAAGACATCTTGTCCAAGGGTATCACAACCGACATTGGTCATCCCATTCATTGAAGAGAGACAACGGGCCTGTGTTGCAAGAGTCCTATTAGCCTCCATGGAACGAACGGTGCAGCTTCCAGGAAATACTGATTATCTTTTAATTACTTAAAAAAAAAAAAAACAATTCGAAAAGCAACATCACAATCAGTAAGTCGCTGGATAAAGCAATGCTTAGCAGCTGCAGGTATTGATAAACAATTTACGGCGCACAGCACTAGACATGCTGCAACGTCTGCCACGGATCTGAAAGGAATTGACATCAATATTAATCAATTAAGAGCACTGCAGGTTGGTCGAAACAGTCGCAGATTTTTGCTTGATTTTATAAGAGGTCTCTTGAAATCGATAAAGGGTCGTTTGCAACGGCATTTTTTGAAGTCGACAAGAAATAAAAATTAAAAATGAAAGATGTATTATGTTAGCCGATTAATAAACAAAGAAATCACTTGTGACGTAGATTTCGATTAACTCTAAACATCTACAATGTAATCTCGAAGAGCGAGACTCGAGATATAATTAAAAATCAAACGAACTTACCTGTAAGTGATGCTCGATTATAATTATATGAGAGTCACGTTCGAGATGATTACATCCCTCCCTATCAATCCAAATTGAACTAAATAGGTATGTATTGTTCTAAATAGGTGTAAGCTAGTGTATTCTAGTTTTATATGAATCGTTACTCATAATAATATTAACAAATAATGTAACAACTAACTGAGTTAGTTGTTTGAATATCCAGAATATACTGAGTTGTATATCAGTAATTGAATTGTTTCAATTCAATTGAACAATTCTGCGTATTCGAATTGTTAACAATTCGCTTTCCGAGGAACATTTAATCATAAATTATGAGAAAACTATTGAGTTTATGAAAAAATTTTTCAAACAAAAGTTGTTTATTTTAAAAAGAAGAATTAATTTTTTTTTATTACATTTTGTTTTCTTAATCTTACGGTTTAAAAGATGTATATTTTCCAATCTGATCGGGGAAAACACGTTCCGATTTTTCCCATTAAAGAACTTGACCTTACTTTTTTGCTATAGAACACACATACAAAATTTCTTTGCTCTTTATCTCGTTTCGTTTTTGAGTTATCGTATTCACGGACAGACAGGCAGACAGACGGACGGACATGGACGGGCGGACGGAAATGGCCGAATTAGGCCATTTTATGAATACTTTTGTGAAGCATTTTTGTTAAGGATTAACATTTTCAAGCGGTACAAAGTCGGGACTAAACTTAATATACCTTATATATTTACATATACTGGGTATACCAATCTTAGTTATTTTACTCGCTTAAAAATTTATAAACTATGAATTAATTATTTATTCAAATTAAACAATTTTCGTGCACATTTATAAACATTCGTTAGGCGTTAGTAGTATTTCGTATTTTGACCACCAGATATCAATACTCAGGCAATACTCAGGGTTATTGAAACCTAACTACTTCCAGCTAAACTAAAAACAATAGTATAGCAAACTCAATATTAGTTGGTCCTTGGCGCAGGAAATGGCAGAAAAATGAAAATGAGTGGGGGGTTTTATTTAATGTCCAATAATAATTAATGCGTCCTTAAACCAATAATAATCTGTAAAATAAATTTTTTTACGAAAAAGAACGGTCCTTGAATTTTATTGCATTTTTTAAAAAGAATAAACATCATTTTATAATTTTTAGGAAAAGGATAAAATATTTATGATTCGTTTTACAAATTATATTTAAAAAAGGAATTGTACAAAAAGAAAGACATATTGATACATATGTAATATTATTTATTCTCTTTGTTATTTAAAAAATATTTCCAACATCATAAAAATACACACATCTACGACAATCCAGTGACCAAAAAACGTATTACTGTATTTTTTAATTTTAAGGGTTTAATGATCGATCTAGCTAATTTAATTTTTAATAAATTTTGGTAAATATTTTTAATTGTGGGTCCTGAAAGTGGTAAATTTTAACAATATGCATAATATAGCCCACAGAAATGCTCGTATTAATATGACTAACTAAGAACTAAAATGAAAATGAAAACATTTGTGAAGTGGAAAGAAACCTTATTATACAGTGGATGAACTAGGTACTTATTTCTGAATAATATTTCGGCGTCTTAAAAAGGAATTGAACATATCCAGTAATAAAACAAATTTGGGTTTTACCATTTCTTGTGTAAAATATGTGTACAATAAACACATTGTTATTATAATACAAAGAAAGGGGTTGATATTAGTTAGTAGATATAATTTTGAATCAAAAGAACTATTAATATCACTATATTTAATCTTTAATGTAGTAAAGTATATAAAATATTTAACAATCAAACCAATAAGTGTTTTTATTTCACAACAGTAATAATTACCAAACATCCGGGAAATTCCAATAATAGTTTATTACAATTTTCACTATTATCTTGACTTGGGTCCTTGGTTTCACTATTACCTGGAATTGGGTCCACTATTGAAGTTTCACAGGATGATTCGCCGTATTCGTGATTAACTGTAGATATTGTTTCCTAATTATCAGAAGTGCTTTCATCATTATTATAGGTGTACTGTACTATACTGTACTATACTGTACTATATGACAATATTGTTGGTACTGTAGTAAAATAATAGAAATCAAACTTCACTACACTCTAGAGATACTCACTCACAAATAAAATGTGATAATCGATCATTTGCTGCAATTAAAATTTTAAGATTACCTATTATATGGATAAGAAGCGAATAACATACAGTTTATAGGCAAATCCAACACAAAATACTTTCTTGTACTGTAATATTAAAAATACCAAACATACTTGTTTGAGAGCCACTGTTTGTAATAAGGCTATATGTTATGAATGGGAAGTACTTCATAATTTTTGAAAGGCAGGCTTATAATTATATTGCTCCTGACCTTACCTCAAAACACATATAGACTGGTCTGCGCAGTAAAAGACGAATTTTGACGGTCCAAGAAAGAAGAAACCAACTATACCCAGATTATATAGACCCATATAAATCAGACAGTTGATGTTATTTTAGATGAACTAACTACATAATATGTATGCTCGGTTAACTAATATCTAACATTACAACCATATTGACACTATTGAACATTATTATGTGTACATACCTACTATGATTGTTAGTGAGTGAAGTCATTATTTACGTAATCAGATTTGTTTGATTTTGATATTTTTATACCCGATATATAGGGTGGCCCATTTGAATCGATCACCCCTGTTACCTCTTTTGGGATCGGTCTAATAAAAAAAATATGTTGAACAAAAGTTTTTTGGTTTTGAAGGGGTTTTCAGATGGTGGCCTTGGAATGACAATGAAGGTCATTTTAAGGTCAACATGAAATACGTATTTGCGAGAATCAATATCAGTTTTTGACGTATAACTTTCCGGTGTTTTGATAGGCCACATCAAAAATAGTTGTTTCCATTCGAAAAATCAAATTGAACTTTAAAATGACCTTTTCAACAGCTAGTTCAAGGTCATTCCAACATCACCCAAACAAAACAAAACCAAATAGCTTTTGTTCGGCATAATGTTTTATTAGACCGATCCCAAAAAACATGTCGAGGCTCATAGATTAAAATGGGCAAGCTTGTAAATGACATGTACAAGGGTATATTCAGTTTAGTTCCGACTTAACGGTTGAAAATAATGATCTTAGAAAACAATTTTTGGTATGGGTGTTCATAAAATGACCTAATTAGTCTATTCACGCATATACGCCCACCCACCCGACAACACCATAACTCAAATACTAAAAAAGATAACGAGTTGAAATTTGTGAATGGCAATCTGTGGGTCTTGTAGAGCTAAAAGGTAAGCTCAAGTTTTGTGAATGGGAAGTCGTACCGTGTTTGGGCAAAATTGGCAAAACTATCCATCTTTAAAACCGTAAGAGGTAGATAAAAAATTTGAAGATAAAAACAACCTTTGTTTGAAACTATTTTTATAAACCAGTTAGTTGTTATTTTCACTTGTTTAATACTAAGTACTATTGCTTCATACAAGTAATGTTTTTGTAGTGTTTTTACCGACGAAAAGAAGGAGGTACTCAATTAAAACTGTATATTTTTATTTTTATTTTTTATGTATGATCACGCATAACTTTTTAAAGAGTAGTCCGATTTTGATAATTAATTTTTTTTTTTGGAAAGGGAATTCTTCAAAGTTGGTCCCATATAAATTTGAAAAACAAATGTCAAATTTTACCCACAAAAAAAAAAATTAAAAAAATAAGACTTCCTAGCGCTTCCACTAAAGAACAAACATCATAATCGCTGTATAAATCAATGTAAAAACCTAAATAATTTTGAGTCAAAAAATCTCCATGGCGCCAAAAAATCTCCATGGAAATGGGCAAAGGGTGAATCTGATTTTCGGTTAAAAGTAAATAGTACAAAATATTATATTCTGTAATACTTTGTTTATTTAATATTTGTTTATTTGTGTATACTTTCGCGTCAACATAACGATGTTTGTCCAAATTCCTTTCGGTTACGTATGACAAACTGTAGAAGACTTTAGCGTATACTCCGACAAATTTCATTGTCATTGAATTTTTAATTAAATTAAATACTGATATGAAAAAATTAACTCGGCAACCAGGAATCGAACCTCGGGCCTCTGGATAACTAGTCCAGTATGCTTCCGCTACACCAAAGACGATTGTGACGTGATAGCCAACTTTTTCATATTATTCAAAATTTTTTTTAAATTTATGTAGACAGTACTACTTCTGTTGAAGTGATTTGTTTATTTAATATTTGTTTATTTGTGTATACTTTCGTGTCAACATAACGATGTTTATCCAAATTCCTTTCCGTTACGTATGACAAACTGTAGCAGACTTTAGCGTATACTCCGACAAATTTCATTGTCATTGAGTTTTTAATTAAATTAAATACTAATTTGAAAAAATTAACTCGTCAACCAGGAATCGAACCTGAGGCCTCTGGATAACTAGTCCAGTATGCTTCCGCTACACCAAAGACGATTGTGACGTGATAGCCAACTTTTTCATATTATTCTAAATTTTTTTTATTTATTTAGACAGTACTACTTCTGTTGAAGTGATTTGTTTATTTAATATTTGTTGATTTGTGTATACTTTCGCGTCAACATAACGATGTTTGTCCAAATTCCTTTCGGTTACGTATGACAAACTGTAGAAGACTTTAGCGTATACTCCGAGGTTCGATTCCTGGTTGACGAGTTAATTTTTTCATATCAGTATTTAATTTAATTAAAAATTCAATGACAATGAAATTTGTCGGAGTATACGCTAAAGTCTTCTACAGTTTGTCATACGTATCCGAAAGGAATTTGGATTAACATCGTTATGTTGACGCGAAAGTATACACAAATAAACAAATATTAAATAAACAAATCACTTCAACACAAGTAGTACTGTCTAAATAAATAAATAAAAATTTAGAATAATATGAAGAAGTTGGCTATCACGTCACAATCGTCTTTGGTGTAGCGGAAGCATACTGGACTAGTTATCCAGAGGCCCGAGGTTCGATTCCTGGTTGCCGAGTTAATTTTTTCATATCAGTATTTAATTTAATTAAAAATTCAATGACAATGAAATTTGTCGGAGTATACGCTAAAGTCTTCTACAGTTTGTCATACGTAACCGAAAGGAATTTGGACAAACATCGTTATGTTGACGCGAAAGTATACACAAATCAACAAATATTAAATAAACAAATCACTTCAACAGAAGTAGTACTGTCTAAATAAATAAAAAAAAATTAGAATAATATGAAAAAGTTGGCTATCACGTCACAATCGTCTTTGGTGTAGCGGAAGCATACTGGACTAGTTATCCAGAGGCCCGAGGTTTGATTCCTGGTTGACGAGTTAATTTTTTCATATCAGTATTTAATTTAATTAAAAATACTTTGTTTGGCGTCGATTCAAAATTATTTAGGTATATACATTGACTTAGACTAAAAGTTTTTATTTTTTGCTTTCCAGTTACTTTCTTCTTTCATCGGTTCTATTGTTTGTTAAAAAGTTTTTATTCATAATAAATATCGCACTGGATATGAATGTGTAAAAATTCGTTACGCAGGAGCTGCCTTTACTTAGCGAATTTTCTTAGAATACATAAATCACGGTCACAATTTTAGTCTAATCAAAATGAAATGTCGTAGTATTTGCAAGGCCAATTTTATTAATAAATGAACACGTCAAGGGGAAATGGGGGCATAAAGAAGAAGAAAACACAAAATATAAAATATCTCTCTTAATATTAGCACAATCGAAAAATGCGTAAGGAATAAAGTTGTAGAAAATCACATTTGCTACAATTCATCACCTAATCATTTTTAATCAAACTCTAATGTGTACAGATATATTAAGGAATTTAATTTTCAATCTTAAACCGTCAATATTTTTGTAAATATTAGTGTAACAGAAAAAATGATAAGAAAAAAAAATTACAGTAAAACTTAGTACCTACATCTTTACTTCTTATAAACTTTTCGATTTTTCAAATATTAAGGGAGATATGTCAAATTTTGTGTTTCCCCCTCACTTTAAAGCCCCCTTTCTCCTCGTCAGATTTTACCCATTAACGAACTTGACCTTTTGAGTACCAAAAGCGCCTCAAATACCAAATTTCATTCCGATAGAATGAAAACTGTGACCGCTAGAGTGATTCCAGTCCAAGTAGCCGGGCGGTCTAAGGCGTTATGTCGGCGCAGTATGCAGTACTTGGAAACTGGGAGGTTATGGGTTCGAATCCCGACATCGGCCGTTTGTCAATTACAAAAAAAAAAAAAAGGGGCGGTTAATTAGCTAAACTGTCGGCGTATGGACAAGAACGAAGTAACCGGCTATGCTTGAGATGGTTTTCTGCAGTTTCCTTCACGAACTCCAGATGAATATCGGCATAGTTCCTATACCAATTCCTAGTCTACTCACAAATTCCTTCCCCTCCACTCACATCATAAAGCATCACAATGGACATTATGGTCGAAATGTAGCCCGTCCTGGGCAGCCTTGACAATATACCTCTACCTCTAGAGTGATTACAGACACACATATATATATATATATATATATATATATGTATATATATGTATATATATATATATATATATATATATATATATATATATATATATATATCGAGGGGAAGGAATTTGTGAGTAGACTAGGAATTGGTAGGATATTCTCAGGGAAAATGGTCATAGTCATCATAGATCTATAAAACCTGTATTTTGTTAATCTATTTTAATTATGTTTTGATTATTATGTCTCATCGATGAGATAAAGAGTCCAGATGTCATTTAACCTTTCGCCTACCACATCGCGGCATTTGCTAGTATTTTAAAGGTTTCCATAAAAAGTATTCTTTATTTTCAAGCAAGTATATATTGACGCGCGGCTATATATATATATATATATATATATATATATATATATATATATATATATATATATATATATATATTTATATACATATATATTTTGTAAATAGCCACGCGTCGAATAAATTTTTCTCCAAGATGGTGTTAATACTCATCGGTAAGCAGCTTGTTGATTTTGAGTATCTAATTGTCCCTAAATAAAATCATTAATGTCGGATGCGTACGCATATGATTTTGGTTCATAATGATGTAAACCAATTGGGAAAAAAACCGAGCTTTAAAAATTAATAGTTAAAGATCGCTCGAATGTATAGCTACAACACTTTTTAATGTTTTGATTAACCTTTAAAAATATTTTGAGGTAATATTTTCAGAATGTTATTTTTGTTGAAGATTAAAGAACAGCGTTTTTAAAACATTTTAAAAACATTAAAAACTACATTTTGATATGAGACTCGAAAAAAAGTCGGGTTAAAATGGGTTACCCTAAAATATATATTATAAGTAATATTATTTTAGATTCCACCTTTTAATTCCTATCTAGTGATCTTATAATTATCGTTCTCATGTCCGTTTAGCTGTACATAGTAAAACTAATACTATCTGTAGTCTCTTTCAATATTTTACAATCTCTTTTTACTCTAGCTAGTGAAGCTACAAGTAATGATAATGTGACTAAAATATCTGCAATACTACATACTGTTATGTATTATTTACATTGAATTCTCATGCGCGATAAAAACAGGTACATGGGTGTTTACATTTAGCTGGGTACTACGCTAAATAAGGCGTTTTAATATTATAATAATACACTGCGATAAAACCATTAAAAAGAAGATAAAAGAAAAAAAAAAGATTTCTTTAATTTAATTTTTTCCTTATACATATTCTCGTATTCCTCATACATATATAGAAACATCTTGGGGTCTCAAAAGTATTCACTTCGACCTTATGGTCCATTGTGCTCTCCCTTCTACTACAGTCCAACGAGATTCGCTTCTCCCATATGTTGGCAATAGTCAGGAGCTTGCTTATCAGGTCTTCCTGAAGGTTCATATATTCGGGGTGAGATGCACCGAATATCCTGTATCTGCTGTAACCCATAGGTTCGCAGTCAAAGATAATAGGACTGGATGTTTCTTCCTCCTCGCCACACAATCTGCACACAATGGACTCATTATGGAGTCCCATTGTCTGCAGATGCTTCCGTAGGGGATAAAGTCCGGTAATGAATCCGGTACACCTCCGCAGTTGCTTCCTGTTCAGCTTCAGTCCATCGAGAGATAGCCTCTTGGTTGCGCTCTGAAGCAGTATTTTCCCAAGCTCCTGCCTTGGTTCTCAGTGATGACGGTGTTAAGCATTTGATCACTCGTTGATCACTAATTAACATTCAGTCCTTGGAATTCCTAAAATAGGCTCTGGGCCTATGAAAGGCATTCCGACTCCCTTCTTTGCTAAGGCATACGTTTTCATTTCTTTGGAAACCACTGTAACCAGGCACCCAGATCAATTTAACATTGTTCCGTTTTGCCAGCTCCAGCAGTTCCTCCAGATAATCCTTGAAATATCTTCACTTTGATCGGACTAAAAAAGTGAAAACTAGATAGTATACAGGTACATGTAATAATACTTATTTATTTATTGAATAATACTTATTTATTTATTGAATATTTATTTATACATTTGTGCATTTAGCCACTCCAGCGGTCACAGATTTCATCCGATCAGTTGCTGCGTAACGAATTTCTTTTAGTTTTAATTTCATTATTTTGAAATCGTTATTATTTTTATTTAAATGGTTTTATCATTACTTAGAATTCCAATTTGTCTACAGTTTTTTTTATGAAAATATTTTTGCTATTTTGTTGATCATTCATTAAAATCTTGTGCTTAGATTTGTTTATTCACAAAACTAAGTAATTTCTAACTTCAGAGTTTTGAAAACTCATTGTAAATGTTATAACTCGTAATGTTATGTTAGACTTGGTTTGAGGTTCAAGATACAGCTTTTGAGGATATAACAGAAATGATAATAACATATAGAATAATATTATGTGCATTTATATAAATATAAAAATGTGTATTATGTTTTGTAATATCCTTTTTTTGTACAAAAACACAATTGTACGTACATAAGAAAAAAATCCATTTTGAGTAAATTGTTTTTTTTCTTCTTTATAGTAAGAAGTGTATTGAAGTTTTTATAACATGTATACAATAGATTTATTTATATTTATGTTTTTGAAGTATTAAAATATTTAAGTATTATTATTGCAGAATATTATTTTTGTGCTTACTTAAATGTCGTAATATTATTTTTATACTAATATCTATTAATTAATAAATTCAACGACGTGTTAATCTATATTATCTTTCATCCTTTTGTCTTCGTAACTGTCGATTCGAGAATTAAATTGATTGAAACAATACTATGTGACGATTTAAGCATAGTAGCTCTCTTCGCATAGTAGATCTTCCACGAGTATGAGAGAGTACATATGTATATATTAAGCAATGTGTATGAGAAGGAGGTCTTATAGGTTGGATAAACAAACATATTTTTCAAAACAGTGAATAATATTCATAACTGTTCGAGTGGTTGGTGATTGTCTCATACAACACAACAAAACACATAGGCACATAAGACCTCCTTCTCATACACATTGTTTAATGTATACATATGTACTCTTTCATACTCATGGGAGATCTACTATGCGAAGATGTAAACTAAACGTACGGTATACCACAATAATATGTTGGAATATACGTTAATGATGACTTCAGAGTCATACAGTCAATGAAATGAAAAAAATCGATGTATCAAGCCCAACGTCCGTTGTGTAACTCACTGTTAGCTTACTGTGCGTCATTTTAAGAGGTCCAAGATTCTATACCTGTCGGATGAGTAAAATTTTTCAAATTAATATTAATTAATATTATTGCACTTCTCAAAAAAATTTATATGTGTGTGGTTTTGTTTAAATATACCTGTTTTGGCCTAAATCTTTCGATATAAAATGAACTATAATATTTTAGCGGACTGTATAAAAATGTTATTTTTTGTGAATAGAACTACGATAATCCAAAATTAAAGATATCATCAGATTGGCTTACCTTAATTTCTCCAATGCCGGTGCCGCACGCGTTGTAAGATAATTACCTATAGGATGGATAAAATAGGAAAAGGCGGGAAGTTAGTTATCCTACCACGTGGATGCAGAATCTTTAGCTGGTGTTAAATATTATAATGATTGTTAATTTTGGATTATTTATTCACTATGGACTCACTATCAAATTGATATCAAATTGTGGATCGTACAATATCACTTTTAAATTAAAAACTTTTATTTGAACGAGAACTATTAACTCTATACTATATGAACCGAAAAAAAACTAATAATCGACTTATTGCTCTCAGACCAGAAAAAAACACACAAAAAAAACAACTTGTTTTTAATGCGCAGAATTAACTAAAATTATGTAAACTAAATGTAATAATTCTCAAAACGACAGGGTTGTATCAAGCCTTTAACGAAGGCCCAAACATTCCCCCGCCCCTGAACAAATGTTCTGAACTATAGCTACGAAACAAAAAATTTAAATTCAAACAATAAGACCAAATTAGAAAATTTCACACTATGAAATTTTCATTTACAAAGAATATAATATTTTTAATTAGTTAATTATTGTAATAAGGATTTATTACTGGGATGGTAATGGGCACAAACGTACGGTGGGTCGTTGGCAGAGCCCCTGTTTAGTTCGAATTGAAGCTCTGCGCACGATTCCATCTTTATTAGGAAACACCTCTTCTATAACGCCTAATGGCCATTGTAATGGTGCAACATTATCCTCCTTTATCAAAACTACTAATCCTGGCCTAATTAAAGTGTCATCACTAGTTTTAGTTTGCCACCGTTGTCGGACTTGTAACGTTGTCAAATATTCAAGATGCCATCTACTCCAAAAACTTTGTACCAATCGGTCTATTAACTGGTAACGATTGAGACGATTGATGGGCTCATTTGTCAGTTCAGCAGCTGGCAAAAATTGAAGTGGCGTTAAATTTAAGAATGTGCGCAGGGGTGAGTGCTAATGGATCTGTGGGATCATCACTAAGATTACACATGGGCCTTGAATTCAATTGTGCTTCGATTTGGATAAGCAAAGTATTCATTTCTTCATAGCTCAAAACTTGAGAGCCAATCACTTTGAAAAAATGCGACTTCACGCATTTTACTTGTGATTCCCAAATACCTCCCTGATGCGCTGCTCTGGGTGTGTTAAATCGAAATTCTATTTTTCTATGGGATAACTCGTTGCAATACTTTTCGGTATATTCTGCTGAGGTCAACAACTTATACAGATTATCTAGTTCATTTTTACTACCAATATAATTTCGCCCATTATCGGAATAAAGAATTGAAACTGGACCTCTTCGAGATAGAAAGCGTTTTAAACATTGCAAGAAATTTGCCGTGCTTAAATCAGAGGCCAGCTCGAGATGCAATGCTTTTGTAACTAAACAAATAAATATGCAGATGTAAGCCTTTTGTACTCGAACTCCTCTACTACGAGATATGGTGATGGAAAATGGTCCACAATAATCGGTCCCCGTATGCACAAAAAGTTTTGCCTCCTGAACCCAAAATTTTGGCAAATCTGCCATAATAGGGAAGGTAGGTTTCGGTCGGACCCGAAAACAACGGTTACAACTTCTAACACGTTTTCTCACGATGCTTCTGGCTGCTAATATCCAATAACGTTGACGCAAAAGAGCTAAAACTAATCCACTGCCTGTATGCAAATTTTTTGAATGGACTTAATCGATTAACAAATATACCAGAGGATCGTTTTTCGGGAGCAAAACAGGGTGGCATTGTTCAAATTCTAGTTTAGAATTTGACAAACGACAAAATCCTACACGTAGAATTCCATTGTGAATAAATGGTCTCAAAGAGCGGACGCGAAACGAACATTCCTGTCCCTTTTCTAACAACTTTATTTCCTTGGCAAAAAGCCAAAGAAGTTTTTGTTCGGCTTGTTCAAGGTCCGATGAAGAAATATTTTCGCGTTTTGGTAAAAGTTTTGCAAACCGAAAAACATAAACCATGCTACGAACTAATCTAAGCCATGACGAACTGTTGCTAACTAAACTATAAAGAGAATTGTCGTCATGGTTTACAACTACTAGGGAAGTGACTTTGGATTCTAAATTGGTACTACATTTTCCAATCGAAAAGGAGATAACCGGCCAATTCTCTGGCTCAAAGATGAGCCAATCCGGGCCTTTTCTCCATAATTTATTTTCTATAAGTTCAGACGGCATTAAACCACGAGATAAGCAATCCGACGGATTTTCAGTTCCCGGAATATGAAACCATTGTACGCTGGATGGTAACAATTCGTTTATTTTAGTAACTCTATTTGCAATGAAAGTTTTCCATCTAAAGCGGTGAAGAATGAATCCAGCTCAACGCCACACTAGAATCCGAGAATGCATGAATATTTTTAATTGAGATACGAAGACTATACGTTTCTATAACTTGATGTATAAGCTTAGCCAGTAAGTGGGCACCTAACAATTCAAGTCGGGGAATGGATATCGTTTTCAACGGTGCTACTTTAGATTTTGCACACAGAAGTTCAACATTATTTGAAGTTTTGATATAAATTACTCCACAATATGCTTTTAAAGAGGCATCCGCGAAACCTACGTGCGTAATTGGATCATCTCCAACACCCAAAGAGCGAGGTATTTTAAAACTAGCTAACAAGGGTATTTCCAATACGAACTTGTGTGAAAAATTTGTGACCAAATTTTAACTACACTATCAGGTGGAACGTCATCCAATCCTAACTTCAAAATCCAAATCTTTTGAATCATTAATTTAGCCTGAAGTATCACCGGTGCTATAATTCCGAGAGGATCGAAAATGCGTGCTATCGTGGATAAAATATTTCTCTTAGTGCATTTATAATTCACCAAATTTATCTTAAAAGACAAAGTGTCCGACTCAGGATCCCATTGTAGACCTAAAACACTTTGCATTTGACCACTATTAAATTCTATAGTGTGATTCAAGCGAATCTTTTCCGGAATAGTATTTAATAAAACTTTTGAATTAGTATTCCACTTAACTATTGGAAAACCACCAGATTCACATAAATTGACCATTTCTTGAAATAATTTAATCGCAGTTTGGGTATCCTGAACACTAGTTACAAAATCATCTACATACATGTCGTTCATTACTGCGTTGGAAGCTAAAGGGAAAGATGAAGATTCATCTGAGGCTAATTGGTGCATGGTTCGTAACGCTAAATAAGGAGAGGAAGTTACACCAAACGCAACCACTGAAATTTCATAAACCGATATTGGTTCATTTGTCGAAAATCTCCAAAGTAGTCATTGATATCGCCTATGCGATTCTTGAATTTTAATTTGCCTATACATTTGGGAAATGTCTGCTGTCATAGCAATTGCAAACAGCCGAAAATTGAGTAAAGTTACGAATACATCCGAATGTAATTTTGGACCAACATACAGAATATCATTTAAGGATTTCGATGTTGACGTTTTACAACTAGCGTCAAAAACTATGCGTAAAGGAGTTGAAGACGAAGCTTTATATACACCATGGTGGGGTATATAATATCCAGGATATTTGGGTAAACTATCTGCAGTTTTAACTATATGATTTTGTGCTATAAAATTTTGTATGGCCTCATTATATTTGAGTCGCAAGTCAGGAGAATTTTCTAATCGCTTTTCTATTGTTAATAGTCGTCTACAAGCTGCGGTGTACGTATCACCCAAAACGGACGGTTCTTCTTTGAAAGGTAGTGCTACAATATATGTACCACTTGGTTCGCGCTTCATGGTAGATGTATAAATTTTTTCGCATTCAACATCATCTGCGTTGAGAATCGGCGCAACCTGCACTTCTTCTACCTCACAAAATTTCTGAAGAATGTCCTCTACACTTAGCTCAACTACACTACAGTAAGGTGGCGGATCTAAAATAGACGGTAAAATAGGTGCATTTCCGACTATAACATATCCAAGACTTGTTTCTAACGCAGTTGGACAACCAGGTGGTCCTTCTACTTTGTTTTGCCCAATTACTGAAGCAAAAACTTCTGCACCTAAAATTCCATCTTTCTCCCAGGGTACATGAAAAGAAGAGTCAGTTAATGGTAAATTTTGTAGATACGATAGCCTTTTCAAATTTATTCTAAAATTGGGGAGATTATTGGAAACCTATTCTATAACGAGCATATTTAACGAATGGTTTTCATTACTATTTAATTGCGACGAAACAACAATTTTAACATGACCTTCCACAGAGTTTGCATTTGATCCAAGACCTAAAACGAAGCTATGTGCTTTTTTCACGCTCAAATTTAATTTTTTACATGTTTTTCTTACTATAAAATTAGCTTGACTAGCCGAATCTAAAAGAAATCGTAATTTGTGAATCTTTCTAAATCTATCTATACAATTGACTGATACCGTTGATAACAACGCTGTAGAATTATGAACGTAGTTTTCACTATCCATCGAACAATAGCTACTTACAATTGCATCCCCTGCAATAATTTTACTGCTGCTGGAAAGTGTACTAGGGGGGTCAAGTGCAGGACTGACAGAATCCGACGGTTTAGAAGTTGGAAAGTGTAATAGCGAATGATGTCGTTGTTTACAAGTGGAACAATTAAATTTTGAACGACAATTAATTATTTTATGCGAAGAAAGGCAATTCAAACATAGTTTAGATTTTTTCACAAGCTCATATCGTAATTTGGGACTCAATTTTATAAACTGTGGACATTGATACACCTCATGTTTTTCCTGACAGCAGACTATACATTTCTTTTCGCAGTCGTGAATCATGAAAGCTTGAGGCTTTGACTTGACTCCATCTAAATTGCTTTTATAAGCTTGAATTTTTCCGCTATCAGTATTACTAAGCACTTTCATATGAGATTTTACAAAGTTTATAACTTCGTTATAAGTAGGTATTTCTGACGGGTTATTTTTCATCTCAAAAGCCCGACGACTCTGAGAATCCAATTTTGACAACGCCACGAAAGCTAAAATAAAATCTCCTAAGTCCGTTATCTGCAATTTTTTGAGAATACACACAGAAGAATCGAAATTATCTACAAATGAGTTGAGATTTGCAACGGATTCCGTTTGACACGTTTTGAATTTAAGAATTTTTTCTAAATAGGCGTTTGCTTGTTTACGTTTATCCTGATATTTGTCTAAAAGAGCGTTCCACACTACTGAGTAATTACTTTCAGTTGGAGTTAAGCCACCACAAATGTTCTTTGCACTACCAGATAAACTGCCGAACAAATAATGAGCCTTATCCACGGTTTTCAATTCCTGATTTTGGTCAATTAATGACTTAAACAATTCAAAATAAGTGGGCCATTCTTTAATATCACCATTAAAAACTGGTAATGGAATTTGTGGTAATCGTGGGGTACTTTTAGCTGAAAACCCACTAGAACCCTCTTGATCCGTTGGCCTAGAATTAGAAGTCGCACTTGTGGACTCAGAAATCGAATCAGCTACACTTTGAATATTACATAAAATTTCATCAAAGGATTCCATCGTCGAAAAATCAGGAATAAAATTTTCATCTAATGTCAATTCTATTATTGTGTCAAACCTATCTTTTGTTTGAGAAAGTGTTTTTAATCTAATTTGGAAATTTTTTTAATTTATAGGGTTGGCGACTTTTTTACTTTCAGTAAACAAATTTTGAAGACGTATGAACAGTTGCTGTTGCTCAGCACGCAAAACTCTTACTTGGGTTGTTAATTCCTCATCGATCGGCATTTTAAATTTATTCGAAGATGCTGCAAATAGTTTTTCTACCAAAATAAAGTTTAAAACTGTTTAAAAACTCAAATAATGAAATAACTACTGGTGAATTAAGATAATTGTTGACTACAGGTGTAATAGAGAAATCAGGGGTATGTTTTGTTTTTGTAAACAGAACAAACTATGAAATTGTATTTCTATAACTTCAATAAAAATATTTACTGAAATGACTATTAAATTATCAAAATTGATTATTATTCAAATGCGTAATCAAAATATAATTATTATGTAATCCATTTATTTTTTATTTTTCAAATATTCTTGGATAAAACAATTATGAAATAATATATTCTTTTATGTAGATATTTTGAAAATAGCAATTAAATCCAAATTTTAAACACGAAATTATGCAATAATATTTATTCTAAATATAAGCGATTTTAAGAAACCGTGAGAATCGAATCTATAATTTTTCTTCAAATGAGAGCCACAAACCATTAGAAAATTGATACTAAATATCACTATGCAGATTGCGAATTTTCTAAACTATTAACCAATCGTAATTTAAATTTAACTCGCAAGAATTCTATCCGGTTCGAACGGACCAAAATGTTTTGGCCTAAATCTTTCGATATAAAATGAACTATAATATTTTAGCGGACTGTATAAAAATGTTATTTTTTGTGAAAAGAACTACGATAATCCAAAATTAAAGATATCATCAGATTGGCTTACCTTAATTTCTCCAATGCCGGTGCCGCACGCGTTGTAAGATAATTACCTATAGGATGGATAAAATAGGAAAAGGCGGGAAGTTAGTTATCCTACCACGTGGATGCAGAATCTTTAGCTGGTGTTAAATATTATAATGATTGTTAATTTTGGATTATTTATTCACTATGGACTCACTATCAAATTGATATCAAATTGTGGATCGTACAATATCACTTTTAAATTAAAAACTTTTATTTGAACGAGAACTATTAACTCTATACTATATGAACCGAAAAAAAACTAATAATCGACTTATTGCTCTCAGACCAGAAAAAAAACACACAAAAAAACAACTTGTTTTTAATGCGCAGAATTAACTAAAATTATGTAAACTAAATGTAATAATTCTCAAAACGACAGGGTTGTATCAAGCCTTTAACGAAGGCCCAAACAATACCTTTTCGATTGTTACGAAAGTTCTAAAATATAATACATATATTCCAAGGTTAGACCTCGTAGGCACCAACAAACTTGTAATAGATTAGTAAATATTGAGGCCAACAATAAACATTGCTTTAAAGCTCAACAATGGCCTAAATGGCTTGTGGAATTTTAAGATATGTAGGGGTCGTTAGATTGTCTTTGAGTATAATATTTAAATATGGCGTCTGCGAATCAAAAAACAAAGGGGGGAAGAGGTTATGTATATTTGTTCGAATTTTTTAGAGAAAGTTTCAGGTGATGGAGAAATAATGATAAGAGAAAAATTTTCCTTACGATTCCAAAAAACCTATCAGAAGTTCAAAACCGTTCCAAAGTTATAGCCGGTCCAGACCTATAATATAGTTTATAGTTTCTATGGAAATACCTGCATTATACAATTTTGAAAAAAGTTAAAATTTAAAAAAAATTAATGTTTCGAACTGTCAAAAGTTAAGAAAAAAAATTTTAATTAAATTTTTATTTTATTTTATATTACTTTACTTGTTGAATTTAAGAGTTTTTAATTAAATATAGAGGTAATATGAGTGTCTTACACCACATTTTGTATCATGATAAATAAATACTTGGAAAAAAAGTACTATTCTAATTTAATGTTAACATGAGTTGTCATCATTCATGTAACAGTCAAACATTATAAATTAGTTTACACGAGTTCTGAAGTGTATAAGTATTGATGGATTTGAATCAGAATCCATCATTGTCAAGGAGGTAAATATCTCATATTGAACATAACAAGTATAATAATATGAGGAAAGTATAACAACTGAACAATATAACGTATCGAATACATTGGATGTATATATAGGGTGAAACGTAATCCCGCAACACTTTTACCGTGTTACCAATTGAACAAAAATTTTACACAAGGATTTTTTAAGTATTAACCTTATTTAAGATTAATAACAATCTTTCAGCTGTTTTTATAGTTTTCCTATAGTTATAAGATTTCCTTGAAAAATTCCATTTAAAAAAACGGATGTATATCGAAAATGGTACGAAACGAATGTTTCTCATTTAATGCTAGAACTCTATAGAAATAATTTTCACAATTTTATTAACATTCACTAAACGGTTGTTAAGAAAAAAATAATAAATAGAAATTTAAAAAAATATATCGTATACATATATGTATATTGTTGTAATGAAAATTAGTGAAATAGATTTTAAGGCCTCAGCACACAATCTAATTACAAACAGGAAAGATAATGCGAAAAGTAGTGCGGTTTGAAGTTAGCATTGTTGAATTAATCATTGTTAAAAATTAGTATTGTTCGAGTATAAATAAAAAAATTACTGAAGAAAATTACATTTTTTGTTTTATTGAGTATTAGAATCTGTAGTAGGTTCGACAGTGCTCCTTTTTTGAAAGAAGAAAAAGAGAGCCAAGATACCACGACAATATATATATATATATATATATATATATATATATATATATATATATATATATATATATATATATATATATATGTCACTTAACCAGCCAAGTAGCCGCGCTTGTTAAGGCGCTGTTTCTACTTGGACCTGGGAGGTTATGGGTTCGAATCCCGACACCGGCAGTTTGTCAATTTAAAAAAAAAAAAAAAATTAATGGGGCGGTTGATTGACTAAACTGTCGGCGTATGGACAAGAACGAAGTAACCGGCTATGCTTGTGAAGGTTTTCTGCAGTTTCCCTTCACGAACTCCAGATGAATATCGGCATAGTTCCTATCAAAGTCGGCTGCAGCCGCACACCTTCCAATTCCTAATCTGCATACGAATTCCCGATCCTCCACTCACATCATAAAAATGTAATGTAAAAATTAATAAATAAAGGATGAAAAATAATGATGTGGGTGGCCTCTGTTATAGACCGTCGTGTCTCGGAAACGGAGGTTAAACCCCATTATTATTATTATTATTATTATTATTATTATTATATATATATATGTCACTTATACATATATGGTAGAGAAAGAAAGATAATATATGTCTTGGTTTAATTAAATTAAATGTACACTTCCGTTCATAAAAATTGAACCAGTGGAAACATTCAAAGAATTACTATATGTAATATTATGCATTTATTTAGTAATATATACGCTTAGAATGCTTAATGCACATTCACTTTTAAAAGTTTTTCATATTATTTTTTAATTCAAGTAATTTTGCCTCCGATTGTCCTCCCTAACACCCTTAAGTGAAATTAATAATAAGTGAAAATAATAATATTTACTGGTCGGTTGATATGTTTAATAAGAATTCGAAATAAAAAAATAGATGAAAAGTATTAGTACAATTTTAAATACTAAAAATCTATGGAGATTTAAAGAGAATACTATCATTTATCGTGTCCTGGTGAAGAAACCCGCTGATACCATCGGCTCACTTCGTAAACCCGATGGTGAGTATACTAGCTCCGTGAAGGATACACTCGAGACACTGCTCCGGATTCATTTCCCGGATTCGGTGGCAGTCGACGGTGAAAACCCTTCTCAAGAGCAGCTTAAACAGGGTCACCCGCCGACTGGCGAGGACTGGAGAAGAGCGGCGATTGCCATTAACCGCTCAAAAATCGAATGGGCAATAAACTCATTCGACCCCTACAAAACACCGGGACCAGATGGGATATACCCAGTTCTTTTACAAAAAGGAGCAGAGCATCTTTTAACTCTGCTTGGTCATATATTCAGGGCAAGCCTCTATTCGGGGAGGCAAAACCGGGGAGGCTTAATCAGTCCACGGGAAAGGACTTTAGACCAACTACTCTGTCATCGTTTCTACTGAAAAAAATGGAACGACTAATAGGATTTCATTTGACTCAGGGGGCGTTGTCAAGAAATCCGCTTCATGCCAACCAACACGCGTATCAGGTGGGGAAATCCTTTGAATCAGCCCTCCACAACCTAATATACAGGATTGAGGAGGGATTCGCAACGAAACAAACCACCTTGTGCGTTTTTCTTGACATAGAGGGGGCATTTGACAATGCTTCTTACAATTCCATGGTTGATTCTGCAGGTCGGCACGGAGTTGAAGACACCTTTTGCAGGTGGATAAAATCTATGCTGATAGGAAGAAGAATACAAACTTCTCTTTTTGGAGAGTCTGTCACTCTGAGAGCCACAAAGGGATGTCCTCAGGATGGTGTCTTATCTCCACTCCTGTGGAGCCTGACAGTGAACAGCTTACTGACAAACCAAAATGGATACTACACACAGGGCTGGTGACTGGCCTGCTTGTGCATCACTGGATCCATGAGCAGTACACCTACAGCTGTCATGGAGTTCATACTAGGGCTGCCTCCGCTAAGCATTGCAGTAACAACTAAAGCGAGATCCAGCGCCTATAGATTGTCTTGCAATAACAACTGGATTAATAAAAATCAGGTTGGACATGCAAGTATCTTGGGAACAACAATTATCTCAGACTCCGTCTTTGAAATGGGCACAGATATACTTTCCAAGACATACTCCTTCTCAAAACCTTCACTGTAGTATGTGATAGGGCCATGTGGTCGGAAGGAGAACCACCCTACCTCAGGAAAGGAATCGTCTGGTATACAGACGGATCCAAAACTAAAGAAGGGACCGGGACGGGAACCTTCGGTGAGAGACCAAAAGCAAACATAAGCCTCAACTTGGGGAAATATGCCACGGTCTTCCAAGCAGAAGTCTACGCCATACTGGCGTGCGTCTGTGATAACCTACGTAGAGGCTACATAAACCAGAACGTATGTATTCTGTTGGACAGTCAAGCTGCTTTAAAAGCCTTGTCTGGAACTGAGGTCATCTCAAGGGTAGTCAAGGATTGTCTGGAGAAACTTCTGAAACTGGCAAAACGAAACAATGTTAAATTGATTTGGGTGCCGGGTCACAGTGGTTTCGAAGGAAACGAAAAAGCGGATACCCTAGCAAAGAAGGGAGTCGGAATCACTCCTGAAACAAGTGATCCAGGAGTGGTCAAATGCTAAACACCGTGATCACTGGGAAAAAATACCGCGGCAAGAGCTTGGGAAGGTACTGCTTCAGAGTGCAACAAAGAGGTTATCTCTCGATGCATTGAGCCTGAACAGGTTGTAACTGCGGAGGGTTACCGGATTCATTACCGGGTATTATCCCATGCGGAAGCATCTGCACACAATGGGACTCCATAACGTCTCCATTGTGTGCAGATTGTGTGGCGAGGGGGAGGAAACATCCAGCTACATAATCTTTGACTGCGAACCTTTGGGTTACAGCAGATACATGATATTCGGTGCATCTCACCCCGAATATATGAACCTTCGGGAGGACCTGATAAGCAAGCTCCGGGCTACCAACATATGGGAGAAGCGAGTCTTGTCAGACTGAGGTAGAAGGGGGAGCCAATGGACCATAGGGTCGAAGTGCACTAGTTTTTACCCCGATATTCTCCTCGCTAGACTCGCGTGGCATCACTACAAGCTAGATTAAATGTTCCATTTCAAAATGGCTTGAAATTTATAAATCAAATCAAACTTATAAATCTAGTTATTTATTTGTTTTTTAGTATCAATATAATAATTCTTCTCCTTGCATAGAGAAGCTATTTCTTAAACGAAAACGGTGGACTCTTGAAAGAATGTCTACAAAAAAAACACATAATTTTTGTAGCACTCTCTATACTTAGCGTGTTCTTTAATACAACTAGTGTTCCTTCACGTTGAACAAATATTTTGAACATGTATTTTTCATCTATGTTACCTTCAACAACATCCTTTTAACATACATACGAGAGATGATGAATAAAATTATATGTCAATTAATGTAAAATGAGTCATTGTTCTCTAGAGAGTGAGCTTTGGTTAGTAACATTGTTCTTACTTTATATGGAGTCTATATATATGAAGACACAGTAATGATCTCAAAACAATAATGAGTACAATCTATGATTTTTTAAATTTTACTTGTATGCAAAGATGTATGATAGTTATAGTTGTACACATGACAACAGAAGTAGCACTATTTTCAGCAAATTTCCTCCAAAGGAAATGCAGCTATTGTTTTTGCACCAATGTTGGAATTTCGTAAAAATTTCTTCAAACGTCCATCGATCCTACCTAGTAGATCTTAAAAATCACTATCGCTAAAATTTGTATATATATATATATATATATATATACATACATATATATATATATATATATATATATATATATATATATATATATATATATATATACAACATATGTACTTTTTTAAATGACTGTGGACTCTCTAGGGGTCCCAGTTTTATTCCGATTGGAATGAAATTGGGTATTCGCGTTTGGAAATGGAGTTTAGAGGGAGGGGAAAAAAATTTGACTATCTCCCTTAATATTTGAAAAATCAAAAAATTTATCAGGAGTTGTAGGTACTAAGTTTTACTGCACTTTTGTTTCTTATCATTTTTCTGTTACACTATATTTACAGAAATATTTAAAATTGAAAGTTAAAATTCTAAATATCTCTGTTCACATTAGTGTTTGAGAAAAATGGTCAATGGTCAAGTAATGAATTTTAGCAAACTTGATTTTCTACAACTTTACTCCTTATACATTTTTCGATTATTTTAATATTAAATATAATAAATATTTTGTGTTTGTTTGACACAAATACATGAAATATATTTTATTGTAAAAAATTTTGATTGTCGTTACCATTGTAACTATAAACTATAATAGTTATACATCGATTTATTTTGGCTATTAATAAATTTAATTTTTAGCGAATTTCCTCCAAAAAAATGCTGCTATTGTTGCAAATACTAAAGTTATATCAGATATTATATTTCATTTTGATCACACTAAAATTATGACCGTTAGAGATTGATTTATGTATTCAAAAGAAATTCGCTAAGTTGACGCAGCTCCTGCGTAACGAATTTTTTCAAGATTTTATAATTGATGTGTGCCTTATCCATTCGGTTTACAAAAAAAATCAGCAACAATTTTAAAATTTTGCATAAAGTGCATAAAGTGCCACATTTGTGGACTATAGACTTTTTACTGAATTCGTGCTTCAATAAGCTTTTACACCCCACGATGCCCATGAAAAATATATTTTTAAATCTCCGTTACAAATTAACCGCCTTTCCCAAAAAATATCTTAAACGAGTAAAGATTACAACATTTTATCTCTTACGGTTTCAAAGATGGATATTTTCCCCTTTGGCGGGGAGTTTCCCGTTTGGAATTGACCGATCATTTATGTACTGACCTCACATTTAGATCTATAACACACACACACACAAACACGCACACACATTTTAGCTCGTTATTTTTTTTCGTTATCGTGTCTACGGCAAACGGACATGGGGATGTGGAAAAATTAAGTCTTTTTTTAACACCTATAGAAGCACTTTTTTGGTGATCCATATTTTTTTTTAAATGTGACGCAGAAACCGCGTCAACTTAGCGAATTTCCTTAGAATACATCAATTACTTTCAATAAACAAAATGAAAAGTCGTATCTGATAATTAATAAATGGCTAGGTCCAGGGGAAAGAGGACATAGAGAAAGAAGAAAACACAAAATATAAAATATCTCTCTTAATATAAGAATAATCAAAAATGTATAGAGTAAAGTTGTAAAAGTATGTTTGATACAATTCATTTCCAGATTTTTCTCAAACTCTTATGTGAACACAGATAAGAATTTTTACTTTGAATTTTAAATTGGAAATATTTCTATAAACATTAGTGTAACAGAAAAAACAAAAATAAATTTTTCGATATTTCGAATATTAAGGGAGATATGCCAAATTTTGTATAATATAATACCCATTAACGAACTTGACCTTGACCAAATACCAAAAGCGCCTCAAATACCATACCAATTTAATTACAATTTAAAAAAATGTGACCACTAGAGAGTCCGGAGACATATAAACGTATACACCGTGTAACTGATCAACCGTGTTAAATTTAAAATAATAATTCTAATTTGTTAATATTAGTTAAAAGAGTTTTATGTTATATTAGAAAAAGTATTCTAAATTAAAAATCTATTATTTAATTAAAAAAAAAGCATTTTATTTAAATTAAAATAATAAATTGAATATAATTTAAAAATACAATAATTTAATACACGGTTGCTCAGCTACACCTTATATATATATATATCTGTTGATATTTACACACCATGTGTCTGCGCAGTATGCTTACTTGGAAACTGGGAGGTTATGGGCTCGAATCTCGACATCGGCAGTTTGTCAATTACTAAGAAAAAAAGAAAAAAAAGGGGCGGTTAATTGACTAAACTGTCGGCGTATTGACAAGAACGTAGTAATCGGCGACGCTTGAGATGGTTTTCTGCAGTTTCCTTTACGAACTCCAGATTAATATCGGCATAGTTCCTATCACAGTTGGCTGCAGCCGCATATCCTACCAATTCGTAGTCTATACATAAAAATTCCTTCCACTCCACTCACATCCTCACATCCTTAGGCATCACAATGGACCTTATGGTCAAAATGTAGCCCGTCCAGAGCAGCCTCTACAATCTAACTATCTATCTATACACCGTGTGACGGTGTTTTTATTTAAAGTAGACGTTTGCTCAATCTCTGTAGACGTTTACTCAATGGATTCTTTGTAAACTTATTGTAACATTATTGTATTTTTAAATTATATTATATTTATTATTTTAATTTAAATAAAATGCTTTTTTATAATTATATTATAGACTATTAATTTAGAATACTTTTCTTAATGTATCATAAAACTCTTTTTAACCAATATTAACAAATTATTGAACAACTAGCTGACCCGACAGACGTTGTCGTGTCTTAACTATGAATATTGAATTCGAACTGGTATAATTAATTAATAATAATTATTATTCCAAAAATTATTATTCTAATGCTTTATGATACACAACATTCTTAGTTTTATTTTCTAGCGACTTCATCAACTGTTGGCGCATTAAAACGTCTTGCGTGTTGTCCTTCCGGCGTCTTATTGGCTTCGATGACAATTTTGTGGTTATAAGATGTCATGCGGTCTAATGCGGTTGTGAATAATGCAACCAATTCGTTGTGCTGATGGAAAAACATTTGGAGTTGTTCCACAATTGGTCTTTTCACCGAACACAACGCTGATCGACTTGTCTTACTGAATCGCACATAAAATAAATTTGCAAAAATTTGTAGTCACTATCTCGCGTTTGCAATAAGGAACCTGTTAGATGATATATTTGACCCTAAATCTGCAAAGGTAAACAGATAATAAATAGATGTAATATAGGATATTGTATAGCGAATTGTTTGTACCACCATGTGGCTCTCCCATGTTGCTCTAAAAATACTTTCTCAGCACTTCTTTTCCCCCATCATTTTTTTTCAAACAACTCTCACTTCATTTTGCTTTTGGCAATTTACCGAGCTACAAATATACTTTAAGCCATTTCAATGGATACACCATTTCAATTGAAAGCTGCCAACGTATTTTGAATCAGGCACGTGGAGGTAAAAGTTTATTGTTTTTCAATATACTTACCTTAAAACTTGGCTTAAATTTTTCTCGGATAAATTTTGTTGCGCAAAGTGACGTCATTTGAAACTAATTATTTTATTGCTCGATATGAATCGAAAAATGTTTAGAATCTGGCTCATTTCCCGAAACTAATGAATATAGTGGCTCTTCTGGCGGTATCAATCGCGCCAATTTATGCTTGACCGCTCGCGCAACACAATCCAGAGGCTGCATTTTTAAACTTAAATGCCTTTCAATATTGACACACAAAGTTCATTGGTCCAATAGCAACGATTTGCAGTGAACTGTAATCGATTTCCACATTATAATTAAATGCAGCTCGATAGGGGTTAAACGCAACATTTCTATGTTATTGATTTCGATTCCATCGATTCCGTTCAACTTCATTCCGCGTTTCGCGTTGCTCGTCAGTTTGGCTTGCTCTTATATATCTTTCACTTCTAGTTTTTCGAGTTCTACGACTTCAGCTTGTACGTCTAATTGCTAGCATTTTTAAAAACAAAATTCATTTGAAAAAAAAAAAAATCGTTACGCAGGAGCTGCTGCAACTTAGCGAATTTCCTAACAATACATAAATCACTCTCTAGCGATGATAATTTTAGTGTGATACAATTGAAATATAATATCTGATATGATTTTAGTATTTGCAAAAATTAAATTTATTAATAGCCAAAATAGAACTATATATAACGATTATTGTTTGTAGTTACTATGGAAGCGACAATTGACATTTCAAAACTAAAACAAAATTTTAATAAAATTTTAAAGTTATCTTATTGAAGTAGAGTTTCCGTGGAAATGACAAAATCAACACAAATTTTAACTCCAAAAAAAGAAATATGGTCGTTAAGTTTTCTTAAATTTTGAAATAAAAACCTTCCTATGCCTCAAGTTTGACCAAATTACACACAGTATAGAAAATTTCATCACGATCGGTTCAGTAGTTTCAGAGTCCATTCACCATAAACAGGTGACACTGTGTTATTCAATTAGTACAACAAACCGGTTTGATTTTATTATAGCACCAATTCATATACACACATATACAACACATAGACAAAAACACTGTTACATATACAAAATAATGTTATGTTGAAGAAAAGGAATAATTTTAAACTTTTTTATTTCGAAACCAAAACGGTAACACGCAATTTTTTTTTAAATTTATACAATACATATTCGTATTTAGCTTTACTCTCCTAGTTTTTTTAAACTCTGTCTAGTATTTTTTCTAATACAACAGATAATAGTTGGGCAGGCATGAAGTTTCACATGCTTCTAATGAGAGAGAGTGAGAACTTGAAAACATTATTTTTAGCCTGTGAACAAAAAATGAGCAATATCAGTCGATAAGTGATGGTATACTGGAACATACTTAAATATTATTAAAAAAAAAAAATTTGCAAATTTTAATGCATCAACTGTTCAAAATGTCTACCATTCTTTTCCAAGGTTTTAAACAAAAGTTGTTTATTTAAAAAAAAAGCATATTTTTGTTAAATTTTTTAAATTTTAGTTTATCTCTTACGATTTCAAAGATAAACAGTTTTGCCCATTTTGCTCAAACATAATCCGATTTTTTACTTTTTAGCTCTAGAACACATACAAAATTTCAGCTTGTACCACAAGCACTCAGATGTTTGTAAGTATGTGTATGTATGTATGGTTTTATAGTAAATAATTTATTTATTTATTTAACATTGATTCCTTATTAGAAATGCTTTTGAAAACAGACTGTGTAAAGATTATTAAGAGAATCAAAGAGAACTCATTTTGTCCCAATTCCTAGAACAATTATTTGTATTTTAT
Organism: Nineta flava; assembly: GCA_963920215.1. Taxonomy (NCBI): domain Eukaryota; kingdom Metazoa; phylum Arthropoda; class Insecta; order Neuroptera; family Chrysopidae; genus Nineta; species Nineta flava. The sequence continues at coordinate 93,404,820 of OY986040.1, forward strand.
AAATACGTATTTCGACTACAAGGTAGTCATCATCAGTATGAATTAGCTAATCGTAACTATTTCTTGGATATGAAGTCAGAGATATGTTGCTCGTTGCTAATTTAGTGCGTGTCTCACGCACCAAAGTTGATGATTTTATAAGTCTTTCGTTTTGTCAATTTAGACACTAAAATTGGTCTCAGTTAAATATTTCTATCCTTAGTAAACACAAATCATTCATAGATGCTTAAGGCTAATTTCAATATAATGCAATCTCCTTGCATATAAGTATACTTTAAGAAAAACCCATTAGTATAAAAATGTAAAATTGTCAAGTGTCAGCTGCCGATGTATAGTAGATTAAAACGAGAACAGCAACCGTACATGTTCGAAGTCTATGAATATTATAGAAAGATGAAATTTAAATTTGACATTAACATAACATAATATTAGCACATTGACAATAATAATAACAGTAGAGTGATATCTGCCAGATAATCAGAGCTGAGCAGTACTTTCAGTAAAGTACTTTTAAAGAGTACCTAAAGTACATTTGTAGTACTGGGTAATTATCATTGTACCATAAATCTCTCAATACAGTAACGTCACTTCAAATACCTTCGGATAATATTTAAAATACTTTTGAGTACTACGTAGAAGTATCCACTGTTGTTCATCAAGGCGGACATAAAGCTGCTATAAATCAATTTCAACTCTTAGTATCATGTAGACCAAGCGCACCCGGTGCAACTGTTTTGCGTCAAAGGATACAAACCAGTTGAGATAGACATTTTTTTGTGACTTGTATAACATTGTATAGTGGTGGGGCCCCGCGCACGCGATCATCAGAGTGAGACTAATTTACAGTCCGTTTCAAATTGGTTGCACGCAACTGATTTCCATGGTCGCAGTTTCAGTTTAAGTGGCAGTGTTAAAAATAAAAAACGAATATTTTCAGTTTAAATTTAAGTTATTTAGTAAGTAATTTTAATGAAGTTTTTTTTAAATTTAAAATACTGAGTTTTGAGTGTATATTATTGTTTTTGATTGACCATTCAACATTAATCCTTAGGATATAAAAAGGGGTCAACCTCAGAATGAAAGATAAGAAGCTGAAAAACCTTTATTTTGACATTCTAAATGTTACCTCAAAGATCGCAATAAATATAACGTGAGCGTCTTAAGATATTCAAGGTGAAAGGTAGCAAAAATCAGTTTTTCGTAAATATCTTGCTTTCTATGCTTTAAATCGTATTTGCATTTAATAAAAAATTGTAAAAAATTAAATTCTCTATAAATTTAGTTTCAAGGATTTTTTTTTGTGTTTAACCGTTTTTGAGATAGAGCGTGAATAGTGCGGAGCGCTCAGCCATACATGTCAGAGTGCAAGGCCAATGATAAATGATGTCGACAAGATGATTTTTAAAGATATGGAGATTGAAAGTTGTGTGTTTGATGATTTAATTGAACAGATAACTTGCCGCGATATTTCATAGGAAAATATAGAAGGGTGTGCAGAGAACTCAAGCTCCTTAATTGGTGAATTTCAGAAATAACTGAACGAATTAAAAGCGCGAGATTCTACAGCACAGTTATGGGTACAATATTTTGAAATGGTAACAGTAGCACTATATTTTATTCGCAAATTTATATCTTCAAGATATTGATTGATTGATTAATATCGGGGTAAAAACCATTGCACTTCGACCCTATGGTCCATTGTGCTCCCACTTCAACCTCAGTCTGACGAGACTCGCTTCTCTCATATGTTGGCAATAGCCTGGAGCTTGCTTATCAGGTCCTCCTGAAGGTTCATATATTCGGGGTGAGATGCACCGAATATCTTGTATCTGCTGTAACCCAGAGGTTCGCAGTCAAAGATTATGTGGCTGGATGTTTCTTCCTCCTCGGCACACAATCTGCACATAATGGAACCGTTATGGAGTCCCATTCTGTGCAGAATCAATGAAGATAGAAACGGGAGTATCTCGAGGTCGAAGTACGAAAGTAAGTGTCTTATGTCAGTGGGTGTATGCTATATATGCCACGAAATCGATTTGTGAAGAAATTTGTGAAGAAATTTTGTAACATATCTTTAAAATCTGCATAACAACAAGTTGATGCCAGGATGATCCATCTAACTATCTCAAAAACGGTTAAACATATAAAAAAAATTGCTTGAAACAAAATTTGTAGAGAATATAATGCAATACAATTTTTCTAATAAATGCAAATGCGATTAAAGCATAGGAAGCGAGATATTTACGAAAAACTGATTTTTGCTACCTTTGACCTTGAATATCTTAAGACTTATTTATTACGACATTTGAGGTGACATTTAGAATCTCAAAATAAAGGTTTGTACAAAATTTACGAAAAACTGATTTTTGCTACCTTTGACCTTGAATATCTTAAGACTTATTTATTACGACTTTTGAGGTGACATTTAGAATCTCAAAATAAAGGTTTGTACAAAATGTCAGCTTCCTATCTTTCATTCCGAGATTCAACCCCTAAGGTGACTGGATTACATGTGTGATCAAGAATAAAACTTATGTCTTCCTCATCTGAATCTAAATTGAACAAAGCAAAAATTATCTTCACTGCACGAATAGATAACACCAACAGATTTGCAACCAGTCTTGTTCGTGTGCGGGCAGAAGTTTCATTTTGGCTGCAAACTGGTTGTAGACTGAAACTGGTATGCAAAGTTTTTGTTGGTTTGCAAAACGGTCGCATTGTGGACGCTTGGCCTTATACTTAGTTCACTAATCCCGCTAATAAATTTCTATGACTAGAAATAGACAAGCGGTCAATGGAATTTAAACTCGAAGTTTCTCAATACTTAGAAGATAAAAATAAACAACTCAAAGTGCTAAATTAATATCTCTCTCTCAAGTAAGAATTTATAAAATGTAGATCATGCTTTCCGTCATTTGCTATAATACAACTTTGAAAAAATCTTAGTTACAAAAGTTGTTTTTTAACAGGTAAATATTTGTTATATTTGAAGAAAGGTTGTGGGTAGAAAAAGAAAGGTTACCGTTTGGCATGGTAAGATGTATCGAAATTGCAAGCTATCTATTTTAAAGGAAGGAACATCTTTGTTCTTCTTGTTCTCTACCTCTTACGGTTTCAAAGTTAGATATTTCTTTCTGCCTTGGGTGGTGGGGGGTTTCTCGATACAATGAGCGAATTTGCAAGTTGTTTATTTTTAAGGAAGGGAAATTTTATTTTTTTAATTTTTTTCTATATCTTACGGTTTTAAATTTAGATATTTCCGCACTCCCTGGCGGGGGTGTGGGTCTAAGGGACAATGAGTGACTCTGCAAGTTGTTTATTTATAAGGGAGGAACATTTTTTTGTCTTTTAATTTTTCTTCTATCTCTTACGGTTTCAAAGATAGATATTCATCCCTCCCCTCAGAAGCTCTAAATATTTCCGAAAAAGTCCCGCCCGTTTCGGGAATAAGACTGTACAAACTACTGTTTCACGAGGCACGAGGCGAGGCGAGGTTTTGGTATCACCTCGTCTCGCCTCGCTTTTTTAAATATCAACCTCGCCTCGTCTCAGAATGTTGGCTTGCCTCGCCTCGCCTCGGTTGGGCCAGCTATCATCGGCCCAAGGAAAAGAGGCGAGGGAAAATTTTTACTAACTTTGACTTATTTTGCATGAATGTACTTAATGTGGTAAAAAAAACATATATAATTTATTTATTAATTTATAATTTATATATATATATATACATATATATATATATATATATATATATATATATATATATATATATATATATATATATATATATATATGTATGTATATATATATATATATGTAAATAAATTTTAGAGACGATGACTTTCGACATCTACTAGGTAGGATAGCTGGACATTTGAAAAAAAATTTGCAAAATAATTATCTATTGCTTCATGTTTTTTGGTAAAAATACATGTTACTATATTATTTAAAAAAAAAAATTTCCTTTTTGTAAATTTGCCTCGGCCGAATCGGCAAATTCCTCGCCTCGGCCTCGAGGTTTTTGTACAATATACCTCGCCTCGCCTCGGTTAGTAACGAGGATTAAAATGTTAAACCTCGCCACGCCTCGCCTCGTGCCTCGTAACCGAGGGCCGAGGCGAGGCGAGGTTACCTCGTAGCCTCAGTGAGACACTAGTACAAACATACAGACAGATAGGCAAACAGACACACACAAATATAAAAAAGTGTTTTAGTTTTGAGAGCGTGCAAATATGAGCCTATGCCTTTATTTCGAAATCACAGGCAGACACACAATTTTAATGTATAGATGAATAGAATTATATATGTATAGATATAAGTACCTTCAAATTACATACAATTGGTACTTGTACGTTATTTTGAAATGTACTTAGTACTGATAATTATTACGTAGAGTACTGTTCCCCGGCTTTTTTTTCCCAGCTCTACAACTAACCAACCAACCAAACAACAATCATTTGGTATCAATGTGTTGTTACAATATACACCACTTCAAGTCCTCACTTATTATTATGTTGTTTTGTTGTAACAGAAATGGGTTGATCATAATAATATTCACAGTAGTGGTTTAAAGTAATATGAGAATTCACAATTGAAAATTGAAACAGCAGCAATACCACCTGGGGTAAAACGTTACTTAGGTATATATGATCTACATACAAAGACATGCTGTTTTAGGTACATTTGATAGTATAATTGAAAATTTTATATTTTAAATAAGATGCATCCGATCTCGTCTTATTCTCTTTATATTTTATTATTGGTATTACTTCAATGTGATCAATAATAATATTGTTGAAATAATTACAGTTAAAAAATAAATAAAACTACACGCTTTTATTGCAATATGAACGAAAAAAACTTATATAATACTAAATAAAATAATAAAATAATACTAAATAAAATAATAATACATACTAGCGGAAGCGGCGACCGTAAAAACACGGTGCTCATCGAGTTAGGAGATGAAACTTTCAGAAAAGATGGTGCACTTGGCCACAAAAACAGATGTCATTTTTCTGATGTCATATAGTGACTTAAATTACTTGCAAAGGCTGCCCTGTGAGAACCTGACCCGACAGGGGGCTGTCCGCTCCTACATCTTTTATGGCGCATAATGCGCATCTGACGTACGCGTATTTGTATTTTTGCATTTGAAAGGTTAAGTTCATTAATGGGCAAAATCGGACAAGGGTTTAGAGGGAGGAGGGAACATAAAAATTTGAATTTATCTCCTAATATTGATAAAATGGATAAACTTGTAAGGAGTAAAGTTATAGTATATAAGTTTTACTACAATTCATTACCTGAACATATTTTCTGTAACTCTAATATTTACAGAAATATTTGCAACAGAAATAAAATACCTAAAATCTTCAATTTCACTTGTTAGTAAAATGAATAAAAATTGTATCAATGTTCAGGCATGTAACTTAAATGTCAAATAAAGTAAACGCTAGTCGCTTCCGTTAGTATAATATAACCGAAAGGCAACCATACTAACAATGGAAATAAATAGACGTGTTTACAAAAAACAATATAAAAATATTGTAGTAAATTAATTTTACTATAATTCATTGTCACACCATATTGTCTCTATCTCTATTATTATTTACAGAAATATTTGCAATTTAAAAACAATACCCATAATAATGAATATTACAAATGCAAATCACCATGGTTACTTGATATTTTTAATGTATTTAAATAAATTTTTTAATATGAAAAGGGATATTCCGCATTTTGTGTATTCTGTTTTCTCTAAATGCCCTTTACCCTTGATCGAATCTATTCGTTAACGAACTTCGTCTTTGAAATACCAAAAGCAGATGAGAAAACATATTTAGTTATACATGTGTCTCTGTAGCCCCCACTCTAGCGGTCCCAGATCGCCATGAACATTAATAAGATAAAAATTAATTAAGATCTATTTCCAAGAGAAGTGATAATAACTACGAGAAAAACACTCATCATACTATTCATAATATTTTATTTCCAACAATTTTTGTATGAAACCTGTTTTCAACTTCCTTAACGTCATGCAAATTTAACAAAATTTTTTACTGTTCATTTTTACAATATTTCATTGGATAATTTTTATTATTTTTCACAAAATGACCCTACAACTATGATAATTGACATTCCTTTAATCATCATACTTATACAAGACTACAATCATAATATTTAGATAATAAATGATTATATTGATATTTCTTCTGTTAACGACGTTCCAGCACTGTGTTATACAATCAGGACAAAAAACCGGTTTGATGTTATAATAGCACAAATACATAAACACACATACACAACACATACACAAATACACTGTTCACATATACAAAATAATGTTAATTTTAAGAAAATAAATAAATTTAAACCTTTGTATTTCGAAAACAAAACGGTAACACGAGTTTTTTTTTTTAAATTTATATAATAAATATTTAGCTTTACTCTCCTAGTTTTTTTTAAATTCTGTCGAATATTTTTTCTAATTCAACAGATAATAGAGAGTGAGAGAGAATGATAACTTTGATATTAATTATCTCGCGTTCTAAACGGTCAAAAATTCTGAAACTTCGGGATTTATAAAACGTTATTTTTAGCCAAGGGAAACAATGAACAAAAACCTGTCGAAAAGTGGTGGTATGCTGGAACATCTTTAGGTAAAATGCAATTATTACAAATTCATCATCGATTATAAATAAATAATATAGATATCCGTAAATTTTCACTTCAATAAATTTTCAAATTAGTTATATTAATTATTATTCTTATGCATATTCATAATTCTGTATGTATGTGTGATACTTCAAAATACATTGTTGATTTTATATTGCATCTCGCTTTCAATAATTTTCTAATCACACTAGCATTTTGGTTGAGTTATTAGAATTTTAGATATAAATTTGATATAACTTTATTGATTGTATTTGGATTAACTTAAGGCGATCATGTACATGCAGGTTTCATTAAGCAAATGATGAATGATTGAATATCAGAAAAATTGAGTGTTGGATATATTAAATAAACCCAACACATTTAATATAAAGTAATGAAACTTTGAATTTGAATTGAGTAAACTCTTCAAACTTTGACTAATATAGGTAAAACAAAATGATTACAGAGCGCGAATGTGGAAATAGGTAACTTAAATCTCGAATTCAATCCTGGCCTGCCAATCGAATTCTTTGATCGCGTTAAGATGTTCAAGAGGTGGGGACCTAAAGCTTGACCTAGGGTTTGTTGAAATATTTAAATAAAAGAAGCAAATGTATTAAAAATATATTTGAAATTTTATTTAACTATAAATATCAATATATTTATTGTGTCTTGGAAACGGACGAGTATTGAAAAAACTGTTTCTTATAATTCCGTAAAATTTCTATATTCTAAAACTCACTACTATAGTTCTTTTCGTTCAAAAGTTACAGTACCTGAAAAAATGGTCTAAATTAAGGATAAGTAATAGCAATGTAAGTACGAAGGCCAAAAACCCCTTAAACTCGGCCCGTCGCACTTTCGTGCTCTACAATAAAAAAATTATTCACAAACATCAAATAATTAAGAAATAAAAAAAGTCAATGTAATTTATTGAATTTTAATATACATTTAATACATTTGAATTTAATATATACATTTAATAATGTTTGGTCAACCCTAATACATTTTTTAATTATTATAAAATAATAATGCCGTCACGTTTCAGATATTGCAAAAAATCAAATATACGTCTTATGTTTATAATTTGAACTTTTTGATGACAATGTGATTCTTTACCCAACTATTTGGGCAAATACACCGTAGTAAAAACTAATAAATTGTTTCTTTGAAAAATAAATAATTTTGAAATACTGATTAATCGACTTTTAAAACAATTCGATCGCAGTTTTAAAACAATTTGATAACCTAGATATATACATTGTCAATTATAAAAAAAAGGGGCGGTTAATTGACTAAACTGTCAGCGTATGGACAAGAACGAAATAACCGATATGCTTGAGAAGGTTTTCTGCAGTTTCCTTCAAATTTTAAAAACATACTAAAGAAAACTTACGAAATAAATTTCAACCAAATTTTTTTTTCATTTTACTTTGCACTTATATTCTTACATTTTAATTTTAACTATTTACTTTATTAATAGCTTGGCTCTTTAATTGGGATATCATCACTGTTTAAGGAGCAACTATTAAATCTCCAATAGCAACAAGTACTCCCTTAACTATTAAATCTCCCCAATACTCCAGTACTCCTTTTTTACATTTATGTTTTTGATCGGATATCACTACTTTTTAAAGGAATATATCTATCTACATATATATATATATATATATATATATATATATATATATCACTCATCAAGCCCTTTCATTTGATACCCATATCATAGGGATTAATGTGGAAATTATAATTCGCCATTTACGGCGGCCACCATATTGGATTTAGAATAACGTCACTTTATATACTATGTTTCGCTCATCAAGCCCTTTCATTTGATACCCATATCATAGGGGTTAATGTGGAAATTATAATTCGCGATTAGCGGCGGCCGCCATAATGGATTTAGAACAACGTCACTTTATATACTATGTTTCGATCATCAAGCCCTTTTATTTGATACCCATATCATAACGGATAATGTGGAAATTATAAATCTCCATTTGCTTTACTTATTGTGCTTGAAAGTAATGATCAATTTATTCGATTATACTGGAAGTCCTTGATCTGGTGGAAACCCCTGGATTAAACCCATTTTATTTGTTTTGATTTACAATAAAATAGTAACAGTACGCTGTGACAGTAAACGAAGTTTGTTATTTCATTTCATTCGGTATACATCAAATGTTTTGGTTACGAAAAAGTTAGTATTTGTTACTAACTACAAAGATTCTCTATTTGCCAAAGTCTACTGGAGTATTGTCAGTTCTATCTATTGAAGAAATAATACGAAATCATCATATATGCGATGATGACTGCTATTTGGTAGCGAGTGATATCGAAAATTTATAGGGTACATGTTGATTGGAACAAAATAGTGTACTATGGACCACACAAGTTCATGTCATTTAAAAATATTTTATATTTGATTTGTGCCTTGTACATTTGGTTTTCGAAAAAAGTTTTAGAATCAAACTTGTTACTTATTTCTAATGAACAACTTTTATCCGCAGCATTTTTGCGAATCCCAGAGTTCTTTAGAAAATTTTTTTAAATAACATCAACTTTTGTGGTCTATAGTACATGCAAATGAAGCTTTTAGAATTGAAGATAGATAGATATTGTATGTGAAATAAGTATATGTACATAGATTACCCTATACCTTTGTATACCCTAGATTACACAATACTGCAATATCAAAATATATAATGTATTTACATTTATACAGACAGTGTTCGGCATCCCAGAATTGGGAATAGCTTCTCCTAAACTCTCAAAGGTGATAGGAAAAGCCATTTAGTGTCACTTAAATCCCTAAATAGACTTCCTATGTTTCATTTTAAAGCAATGTTTTTCTTACTTCCGGTGAACAAACAATGGTAGGAAAATAATGTTTTTAAACATATTGTTGCTGAATAATGTGTTCTATCTTGTCCAAAGTATATCATAAAGTAATTCAAAGTACGTAGAAAGAACATTTTATTTTTTATTTTTTCCATTTCCACTTTAACATTGTTAGATAGATTGTAGAGGCTGCCCTAGACGGGCTACACTTCGACCATAAGGTCCATTGTGATGCCTAAAGATGAGAGTGACGTGGAAGGAATTTTTGTGTATAGACTAGGAATTGGTACGATATGCGGATGCAGCCGACTATGATAGGAACTATGCCGATATTCATCTGGAGTTCGTGAAGGAAACTGCAGAAAACCTTCTCAAGCATAGCCGGTTACTTCGTTCTTGTCCATACGCCGACAGTTTAGTAAATTAACCGCCCCTGCCTTTTTTTCTTAATAAATGACAAACTGCCGATGTCGGGATTCGAACCCATAAATTCCCAGTTTCCAAGCAAGCATACTGCACAGACATAATGCCTCCACTTTTACATAGTTTTCCTTTATTTTAAAGAAAAATCTAAACTAAATCAAAAAGTAAACAGAAATATGCCGGTATAATACTGTAAAAGATTATATCTTTTACATTATACTTATCGCGGGTATCTTAATTCCAAACTACTTTCTTTAATTCCAAAGGAGCGCTGTAGAACCTATAAAAGACTCCGATACTCGACACAAAAAAAACACAAAATATTAGTAAAAGTTTACTTGATTTAATTCAATTGAAACAACTTTGATTATTAAAAAAGAATAAAAATTAAAGTAAAATAATTGTATGATTTTACTCAAACGTGAATTTATTAGATTTGATTAAAAAAAATTGAATTTAATTCAAGTTGACTCTCTCCAAACAAACTTGAGCCAATTTCTCTTTACTTTCTCTTTAGTACACTTGGAAACAAAAATTGATGTCGTTTTTTTAAATTTTATAGTTGAATGGGGCCTTATTCAGTCGGTTTTAAAAAAAATCTTACAATAAAAGTTGTTACTATATTGCTAGTGAACAACTTTTATCCGAAGCATTTTTTCGAAAACTGATCAATAAGGCACAAATCAATAACAAAATTTAAAAAAATGACATCAACTATTTCGGTCCATAGTACAATACTTTACTATTCTAATAGAGAAGTTGCATTAATTTTTAATCGCTACAAATTTATATATAAATGAAAGAATAATTCATTTGAAGTATGTTTTGATAATTTTTTTTTTATTAACAAGTTCATTTTTTCATTAATTATTAATAAAAAATAAATAAATTTTTTTATAAAAAAACGACTTGTGATTGGTTGTGAAGTCATTATATCCGTTGAGGCTGAGAGCCAATTGGAATCATGCTATACACTTGCATTTTCTAGAGGAAGAGCCAGTGACGTATTTTCAGTTGTCATTTCCAAAGCCATGAAAAGTTACTTACTTAATCTTCAATGCATACTCTCTTTTTAACTCGCAGATATCAATTTAACGTCTCGCTCAGACTCGCACGGGAACGTTTTTTGCTGTGGCAGATAGAATTTCAAGACTGATGAAATGACAAAAATAAAACTATTTTTTATAAATATTTATAGCGTTCTGTTAACAATTAGGAGGGACGAAAATATTCTGACAAATTTTTCATGGATTCAGAATACCATCGAAAATAATTTCCTAAAGTTTCATGCCTGATACTTTGACTAAATTTAATCTTTTTTCCTACCCTCTTTGAAATGTTAGGGTAGTTCGCCCCGGCCATTGTGGGTTGCCCGAAGTGACTTTTATTGTCGAACAGTTATTGAACTAAAATACGACACTGGCTCTTGGTCTATGTGTCATAACAAAATAGTCGAATAGTCTCTTGTCTCTCTACTAATTATGGATGTTTTATCATTTCTCCATGCGGTGGCGTTACTAAAGCGATATAATGACGCAATGGCGTTTGGATGTACATTTTTAAAAGAACAATTTTTAATTGTAAAATTATATGAAAAATCAATTGTTTAAATTTTTTTTAAAAATTTGTCTTAATAAGTTTTAATGAACTTTCAAAAAAAAATAAAATTTTAAACAAAACATGCAAGTTCTCTATTGTATAACTGACAAAGTTGATGACTAAGTAGAATCGGTTCAGTTGGCTGCTTATAGAAGGTGGTGGAAGAGTACTTTGTGCCAACAAATATAAATTTTTAGATAAACATATTTTTTTATAGATTCCTTGAGAAGAAGAACCGTTTAGAATAAATCACTTTCTGTTTAGGCACGACCGCAATCAAAGGAGTTAATAATGAATAAAAGTTATTTCATAATTAAAAATTTTATTGGCTACACTGAGATGTGTATCATCCATCGAAAACAAAGCGGAATCGAGAAATATGTTTGAAACAAAAGTTGCACAAGTTAAAGGGAGGAAACATAATGCAATAATCACATTTTTGTGCCATACATCCGTGCCGCGTGGTATAAAATATCTTTTAAACAGTGCAACATATGGAAAATCTTTAAATACAAAAGATGTTTATCTCATAAAAACAGACAACTTTTATTTGAAACTTTTTCATACTTCCCATAGCTATGGTGTAAAATATAGCACCCGATATATTTTAAACGGTGCAAAATAGGAAAAATCTTTAAATACAAAAATTTTTATCTCATAAAAACAGACAACATTTGGCTTGAAACTTTTATTTATACATCCCATAGTTTTGGGGCGTAATTGTGGTATAAATTTTCTATTTACACCAGAAATATTGGATACACTAGAAGATTTATGCCATATTTACACCAAATTTATATCAAAGCTATGGGATGTTTCAAAAAAATTTCAAATAAAAGTTGTTTGTTTTTATTTTCCATATCTAGCTCACCCGGTATACAATAGCATTTTAAGTTTCACATTTTTGGTATAGGTGTTTGGTACAAAACGACCCAATTAGTTGTTGTGTTGAAAATTATTGACAATGATTTTTCTGGATCCAACACATGTTCTAATTATATTACGAAAAATATTAAGTAAAATATTATGAAAAATATTTAAGAAAACAATATTTTTCTCCTTGGAAAAGGAAGAAGTACAAAAAGAAAATAATCTAGTTCGATTTATTTTTTTTCTTAAACAAAGTTTTTTTTTAAAGTCGAAAATTGAAAAGAGATTAATAGATGCTTTTGATTTAAAGTTTTTCTTGTTTTTTTTTAAATAAAAAATTGAAAAAAGTTATCAGATACAATTTAAATAAAAAAATCAAGTATGATTTTGTTCAAAAGCAAATACTTGCAAAAATAAATTTTGTTGTATAATTTTTGTATAAACAGGATTGAGAAACAGAACAAACTTGTTATGAATAATCTGTGTATCATAAAATTTATGTAGAAATTTGACTTAGCGGTGGCCGTATCTGTTGAGTGGACACTAAGATATCAAGCAAGAAGGGTATCATTCGGGTTCAAGCCTCGGAGAAATTGTAATTTTTAATTAATTTTATAAATAATCGGAACATCCGAATGCGCTCATGGTTGTTGATATAGTAAATAATTCGAGAAACCTCCATGCAAAATATTATTTCAAAAAAATATATTTCTTCAATACAACAACCATATTCTAGAAAGACCCATGGCGGGTATAAAAGAGCCACGATCAGCGCTAATCAAATAAGTATATAATCGACTATTGTTTGATTCAGTTCAAAGTTATAATTAACTGTTGTTAATTGTTAAAGGGGCGGTTAATTGACTAAACTGTCAGCGTATGGACAAGAACGAAATAACCGATATGCTTGAGAAGGTTTTCTGCAGTTTCCTTCAAATTTTAAAAACATACTAAAGAAAACTTACGAAATAAATTTCAACCAAATTTTTTTTTCATTTTACTTTGCACTTATATTCTTACATTTTAATTTTAACTATTTACTTTATTAATAGCTTGGCTCTTTAATTGGGATATCATCACTGTTTAAGGAGCAACTATTAAATCTCCAATAGCAACAAGTACTCCCTTAACTATTAAATCTCCCCAATACTCCAGTACTCCTTTTTTACATTTATGTTTTTGATCGGATATCACTACTTTTTAAAGGAATATATCTATCTACATATATATATATATATATATATATATATATATATATATCACTCATCAAGCCCTTTCATTTGATACCCATATCATAGGGATTAATGTGGAAATTATAATTCGCCATTTACGGCGGCCACCATATTGGATTTAGAATAACGTCACTTTATATACTATGTTTCGCTCATCAAGCCCTTTCATTTGATACCCATATCATAGGGGTTAATGTGGAAATTATAATTCGCGATTAGCGGCGGCCGCCATAATGGATTTAGAACAACGTCACTTTATATACTATGTTTCGATCATCAAGCCCTTTTATTTGATACCCATATCATAACGGATAATGTGGAAATTATAAATCTCCATTTGCTTTACTTATTGTGCTTGAAAGTAATGATCAATTTATTCGATTATACTGGAAGTCCTTGATCTGGTGGAAACCCCTGGATTAAACCCATTTTATTTGTTTTGATTTACAATAAAATAGTAACAGTACGCTGTGACAGTAAACGAAGTTTGTTATTTCATTTCATTCGGTATACATCAAATGTTTTGGTTACGAAAAAGTTAGTATTTGTTACTAACTACAAAGATTCTCTATTTGCCAAAGTCTACTGGAGTATTGTCAGTTCTATCTATTGAAGAAATAATACGAAATCATCATATATGCGATGATGACTGCTATTTGGTAGCGAGTGATATCGAAAATTTATAGGGTACATGTTGATTGGAACAAAATAGTGTACTATGGACCACACAAGTTCATGTCATTTAAAAATATTTTATATTTGATTTGTGCCTTGTACATTTGGTTTTCGAAAAAAGTTTTAGAATCAAACTTGTTACTTATTTCTAATGAACAACTTTTATCCGCAGCATTTTTGCGAATCCCAGAGTTCTTTAGAAAATTTTTTTAAATAACATCAACTTTTGTGGTCTATAGTACATGCAAATGAAGCTTTTAGAATTGAAGATAGATAGATATTGTATGTGAAATAAGTATATGTACATAGATTACCCTATACCTTTGTATACCCTAGATTACACAATACTGCAATATCAAAATATATAATGTATTTACATTTATACAGACAGTGTTCGGCATCCCAGAATTGGGAATAGCTTCTCCTAAACTCTCAAAGGTGATAGGAAAAGCCATTTAGTGTCACTTAAATCCCTAAATAGACTTCCTATGTTTCATTTTAAAGCAATGTTTTTCTTACTTCCGGTGAACAAACAATGGTAGGAAAATAATGTTTTTAAACATATTGTTGCTGAATAATGTGTTCTATCTTGTCCAAAGTATATCATAAAGTAATTCAAAGTACGTAGAAAGAACATTTTATTTTTTATTTTTTCCATTTCCACTTTAACATTGTTAGATAGATTGTAGAGGCTGCCCTAGACGGGCTACACTTCGACCATAAGGTCCATTGTGATGCCTAAAGATGAGAGTGACGTGGAAGGAATTTTTGTGTATAGACTAGGAATTGGTACGATATGCGGATGCAGCCGACTATGATAGGAACTATGCCGATATTCATCTGGAGTTCGTGAAGGAAACTGCAGAAAACCTTCTCAAGCATAGCCGGTTACTTCGTTCTTGTCCATACGCCGACAGTTTAGTAAATTAACCGCCCCTGCCTTTTTTTCTTAATAAATGACAAACTGCCGATGTCGGGATTCGAACCCATAAATTCCCAGTTTCCAAGCAAGCATACTGCACAGACATAATGCCTCCACTTTTACATAGTTTTCCTTTATTTTAAAGAAAAATCTAAACTAAATCAAAAAGTAAACAGAAATATGCCGGTATAATACTGTAAAAGATTATATCTTTTACATTATACTTATCGCGGGTATCTTAATTCCAAACTACTTTCTTTAATTCCAAAGGAGCGCTGTAGAACCTATAAAAGACTCCGATACTCGACACAAAAAAAACACAAAATATTAGTAAAAGTTTACTTGATTTAATTCAATTGAAACAACTTTGATTATTAAAAAAGAATAAAAATTAAAGTAAAATAATTGTATGATTTTACTCAAACGTGAATTTATTAGATTTGATTAAAAAAAATTGAATTTAATTCAAGTTGACTCTCTCCAAACAAACTTGAGCCAATTTCTCTTTACTTTCTCTTTAGTACACTTGGAAACAAAAATTGATGTCGTTTTTTTAAATTTTATAGTTGAATGGGGCCTTATTCAGTCGGTTTTAAAAAAAATCTTACAATAAAAGTTGTTACTATATTGCTAGTGAACAACTTTTATCCGAAGCATTTTTTCGAAAACTGATCAATAAGGCACAAATCAATAACAAAATTTAAAAAAATGACATCAACTATTTCGGTCCATAGTACAATACTTTACTATTCTAATAGAGAAAGTTGCATTAATTTTTAATCGCTACAAATTTATATATAAATGAAAGAATAATTCATTTGAAGTATGTTTTGATAATTTTTTTTTTATTAACAAGTTCATTTTTTCATTAATTATTAATAAAAAATAAATAAATTTTTTTATAAAAAAACGACTTGTGATTGGTTGTGAAGTCATTATATCCGTTGAGGCTGAGAGCCAATTGGAATCATGCTATACACTTGCATTTTCTAGAGGAAGAGCCAGTGACGTATTTTCAGTTGTCATTTCCAAAGCCATGAAAAGTTACTTACTTAATCTTCAATGCATACTCTCTTTTTAACTCGCAGATATCAATTTAACGTCTCGCTCAGACTCGCACGGGAACGTTTTTTGCTGTGGCAGATAGAATTTCAAGACTGATGAAATGACAAAAATAAAACTATTTTTTATAAATATTTATAGCGTTCTGTTAACAATTAGGAGGGACGAAAATATTCTGACAAATTTTTCATGGATTCAGAATACCATCGAAAATAATTTCCTAAAGTTTCATGCCTGATACTTTGACTAAATTTAATCTTTTTTCCTACCCTCTTTGAAATGTTAGGGTAGTTCGCCCCGGCCATTGTGGGTTGCCCGAAGTGACTTTTATTGTCGAACAGTTATTGAACTAAAATACGACACTGGCTCTTGGTCTATGTGTCATAACAAAATAGTCGAATAGTCTCTTGTCTCTCTACTAATTATGGATGTTTTATCATTTCTCCATGCGGTGGCGTTACTAAAGCGATATAATGACGCAATGGCGTTTGGATGTACATTTTTAAAAGAACAATTTTTAATTGTAAAATTATATGAAAAATCAATTGTTTAAATTTTTTTTAAAAATTTGTCTTAATAAGTTTTAATGAACTTTCAAAAAAAAATAAAATTTTAAACAAAACATGCAAGTTCTCTATTGTATAACTGACAAAGTTGATGACTAAGTAGAATCGGTTCAGTTGGCTGCTTATAGAAGGTGGTGGAAGAGTACTTTGTGCCAACAAATATAAATTTTTAGATAAACATATTTTTTTATAGATTCCTTGAGAAGAAGAACCGTTTAGAATAAATCACTTTCTGTTTAGGCACGACCGCAATCAAAGGAGTTAATAATGAATAAAAGTTATTTCATAATTAAAAATTTTATTGGCTACACTGAGATGTGTATCATCCATCGAAAACAAAGCGGAATCGAGAAATATGTTTGAAACAAAAGTTGCACAAGTTAAAGGGAGGAAACATAATGCAATAATCACATTTTTGTGCCATACATCCGTGCCGCGTGGTATAAAATATCTTTTAAACAGTGCAACATATGGAAAATCTTTAAATACAAAAGATGTTTATCTCATAAAAACAGACAACTTTTATTTGAAACTTTTTCATACTTCCCATAGCTATGGTGTAAAATATAGCACCCGATATATTTTAAACGGTGCAAAATAGGAAAAATCTTTAAATACAAAAATTTTTATCTCATAAAAACAGACATTTGGCTTGAAACTTTTATTTATACATCCCATAGTTTTGGGGCGTAATTGTGGTATAAATTTTCTATTTACACCAGAAATATTGGATACACTAGAAGATTTATGCCATATTTACACCAAATTTATATCAAAGCTATGGGATGTTTCAAAAAAATTTCAAATAAAAGTTGTTTGTTTTTATTTTCCATATCTAGCTCACCCGGTATACAATAGCATTTTAAGTTTCACATTTTTGGTATAGGTGTTTGGTACAAAACGACCCAATTAGTTGTTGTGTTGAAAATTATTGACAATGATTTTTCTGGATCCAACACATGTTCTAATTATATTACGAAAAATATTAAGTAAAATATTATGAAAAATATTTAAGAAAACAATATTTTTCTCCTTGGAAAAGGAAGAAGTACAAAAAGAAAATAATCTAGTTCGATTTATTTTTTTTCTTAAACAAAGTTTTTTTTTAAAGTCGAAAATTGAAAAGAGATTAATAGATGCTTTTGATTTAAAGTTTTTCTTGTTTTTTTTTAAATAAAAAATTGAAAAAAGTTATCAGATACAATTTAAATAAAAAAATCAAGTATGATTTTGTTCAAAAGCAAATACTTGCAAAAATAAATTTTGTTGTATAATTTTTGTATAAACAGGATTGAGAAACAGAACAAACTTGTTATGAATAATCTGTGTATCATAAAATTTATGTAGAAATTTGACTTAGCGGTGGCCGTATCTGTTGAGTGGACACTAAGATATCAAGCAAGAAGGGTATCATTCGGGTTCAAGCCTCGGAGAAATTGTAATTTTTAATTAATTTTATAAATAATCGGAACATCCGAATGCGCTCATGGTTGTTGATATAGTAAATAATTCGAGAAACCTCCATGCAAAATATTATTTCAAAAAAATATATTTCTTCAATACAACAACCATATTCTAGAAAGACCCATGGCGGGTATAAAAGAGCCACGATCAGCGCTAATCAAATAAGTATATAATCGACTATTGTTTGATTCAGTTCAAAGTTATAATTAACTGTTGTTCAATTCAGATTAAGTTAAAGTTGGCATTTGTACCAAAGTTTGAAAATTGACATTGTGTTAAAAATATTGTTGAAAAAGAAATTGGATTCTCATTTTTTATAAAGCAATAAAATCAGGTTTTTTTTTGTTTCGTAAAAACTTTTGTTTAATTTAATTTTTTTTCCTATTCTTTAAAAAAATTGTGCGTGTCATTCCAATTAGAAAATATTTAGTAAAACCTTTTACTAATATATTTTTTTTGTTTTTGTTGAGTATCGGAATCTGTTGCAGGTTCGGGCAGCGCTCCTTTGAGGAATAAAGAGAGACAAGATACCGCGACATAGTCTATTCCCACATATCCGAACGTCCATTAAAACGATAACTGTATTGTGTATTGTGTATTCTAGAGCTAAAAAATAAATGCAACTGAGTGAAAGGGAAAATCTGACTGCGCATTCTCCCGATAAGGATTGGGAGAATATCCATCTTTGAAACCGTACGAGAGAGAAAAAAATATAAAGATAAAAATCTTTTTTTTTTAAAATGAACAACCTTTGGTTGGACCTTTTTTCATAAACTCCATATATATCAGGTATTTAAGGAATGAACTCAGTTAGTTGATATTTTCACTTGTGTTAATGAAGAAGAGTTTTGTTATTTATTCCTCGTAACTGTATTATCTACATTTCAAGCAGAAAACAATCGTAAAAATGGTGAAATTGAAATCTCACTTTGTTTAAAAAATTAATCAAGTTATAATTTAGTAAAATGACTAAATTTTGGGATCTTAAAACTCCCATTAATCGACGAAATTGAATGTTTTGCCAAGGGGCTTATAATCGAAATGTCATTTTGGTTCAAAATTTTTTGATTTAAAGCTAATTTGTTGCCTTATTTTAATAGTAGATAATATATATACAGCTTGTATTTTAAAATAAACCCTGAAACAATGTAATAAAATAGATCTTGAAACAATGTATAGTGTATCTATCGCTGTCTATATGCAGTGTACTATCATATGGTGTACTTTGTTACACTTAAGTTGTATTGCTATTGCTAAATAAAGTATATCTATCGCTGTCTATATGCAGTGTACTATCATATGGTGTACTTTGTTACACTTAAATTGTATTGCTATTGCTAAAAAAAGTGTATCCATTGCTGTCTATATACAGTGTACTACCATATGGTGTTCTTTGTTACACATAACTCTACTGGCTGTGGAGTGGAGTTTGGGTGTAACAAAGTATATTATATGGTGGTATACAATGCATAGACAGTGAAAGATGCACTGTACATTGTTTCTAGATTGGGTCTATTTTCAAATACAAGCTGTATAATAAAGAAATAGTGAATCGTAGGCATACATTTAGTAACGTTGATTGTTATAACATGAATAATGTGGTGTTATGTTATCAGTATTGTTATATGACATGCTTGAATGACCCTTAAATTATATAAAATGTATAAACATTTTATTATTATAACACTTGTTTATAAAGGTCACGTAGAATATTGATATATATGATGATGTTGTACGAATCAAGAGGACGTGACATTATTTCAAGAATAATATTTAAAAATATAGCATTTAGTATACACATAGTCTTTTTTTAACATCAGCCATACGAGTTTAATGTAATGTTTTGCTATTTTTTTATAAACGTATACCATACCATTTCTTATTCATGAATATTCTTTGTGATCATCATAACTAGATAAAATTTGTTGGAAAATCAACGGTACTACCAAGATTTTGTAGAAAATAATTTAAAAAGAACTTCAAATCGTCTCGAATAGTTTAGATACACCTAATTTAAAATCAGATCTGAAGGAAGAAAACAGAATTATAAATATTAACTGAGAAACATGACTTCCATACACGAATGTCATTTCATTTCATTTTTATTATGCTAAAATATTTCTTAATATTAGTTACTAAATGTACGTCTACATGAAAAAACAACTAACTGAGTAGATTGCTTAAATAACCTGCATATACTGAGTCCAATCGCAATTTGTGATCTGTTTATTTTACATTTTACAGACTTAAAAACATACAAAAAGAAAAGTGCTATATATGCTTTTATAATCAAGAGTTTATAATCAAGAGTTGTGATAAAACCTTTGACATTATGGATTTTCATTTGTCACGAATAAAAAGTTTTTATTTTTGGGCAACGAATAGGAATCAATCATTTTTATTATTATTAAAACAATTTTTTTTAAATTTTTATTTTTTTTTAAATTTTATTAAAATGTTTTTTATTTACATTATAGCTCTGAAAACTTTTATTCTTGATATATCTATTCTCAGAGCCTTATTATATCCGGTATATTATACTTATACCAGAGTATATTAAGTTTAGTTACGTTTTGGTAACGGAGGAAAAATTTATCGGGAAAAAAAATTTTGCTATAGGTCTGCATACTAAAAAACGAATAGAGATCGCGAGCTAAAATTTTGTATAGAGCTACAAATTAAGGTCAAGTTCGTGAATGACATAACCAATCTTTGAAACCATAAGAGATAGAACAAAAATTTTACGACAAAAAATGTTCCTTTTTTAAAAATAAATAACTTTTAAAAAAACTTGTTTTCATAAATTTTGTATATACTGGGTATTTAAGTGATTAGCTAGTTAATTTCACTTGGTTTTTTCCACAAATGCAATTGAAAATCCATTTTTTTAAATAGATATAAATTTGTTTATATTAAACAAAATAACTGCCCAGAAAATTTTGATAACTGTATAAAAACGGGCCTCTAAAATGACTTAAACAGAACCTAATCTAAAAACTCTGAACCTGGTGAAATTTATGATCCAAAAATGATGAAATATACTTTTGTATGAAACTTTTTTCTCGGGGAACCAAAGGACATCTAGATTTACCTGAGATTATTAAAATGATCCACGCTGTATAAGTATATCTGAAAAATATGCAGCGTTTTTTTATAACAATAAAGTTGGAGAAAAATTCCATATTGTCTTTTCAATTTCAATATTTCATACCAATATCGATATTAAAAAGTAAATGGTTATGAATCACTTTGAAACTATGCCTTTTTTTATTTTATCCATGTGCTGAATTCATAAAAATATACATCAGTAAGAGTTTGAAATTTATAAAACCAAAAGCACCTAATTGAAAAAAAAAAGATATAGAAATATAAAATATTCAAACGAATATGATTCAGAGAAAAATATCAACCTACACTAAATTTTCATGTAGAATAATGACTAACCTAGTTTGTATGTTAAATGAATAATGTGTGTACGTGATTCATGAATCTAGACATTCAAGGACGTTCATGTGCTAGATAAAGTACATTCATAAAGTTCTACAAAATCCAATAAAATAATGCATACGCCAATCAGTAGAAAATCAAAACAGGGGGTATGTTGCAAACGAAGGTGTAGTAATTTTTATTTCGTTAACTTGTATATATGGAAACAAAACTGTAAAAACAAAAATGCAAACACGGGCGACCTCGAGACAACTTTTGGCAGCGAAAAAACCTCGGAATTTTAGGCATTTTTTTGGTTTTATTCCTAGAGGGTGCATCCTAGCGAAAAAGTCATAGTACAACCAATTATAAAATTTCTTTTGCAAATCAATTAAAGGAAATTAAGTACCATAACTTAATAATTCGCTCAAGCAATATGATCGAAAACGAGGTCATAAAACCTCGATTTTTCCCAACTTGTAAAAAACAGAGATAAGTAATATTCATGAGTCTACAGCTTGGATATGAGTACTCTAAGGAAAATATTGAAAGGGTACCTTTTTAAATGTTTCCACGTATAAATTTTTTGTTCCATGCATTCCAGTTATAACCTATAATTAAAACGGTGTGAGATGGAGGAAATTTTACTTCAATAAAACATTTAAATCGTAAAACAAACTACTTTTCTTGAAATTTGTTTTCGACCATGTTGTTTGGCCAAATAATTAAGTTATGGTACTGTGGTGCTCGAATATTAAAAAATATTCAAACTTTAAATCGTTCTACAATTTAAAGTCGGCCGCAATGGGCAGAATTCGATGGGATCGAGTGGTCACGAAAATTCTGTAATAGGATATGGAACTGCATGATGATGACTGTGGTGCATTTAATGTTTTTTAATTGGTTATACTTTTTCGATAGGATGCGCCGTCTAGGAGTTATACAGGTGCAAAACCAAAAAAAGTATAAAAATTTCGAGGGTTTGAAGTTGTCCCGAGATCATACATCCAAAACAGAATTAAATGTATCATATGTTGAAAATTGACATCTGAAAAAAAACGCTCGAATTGACTCTGTAGTGGTAAGCAAACAATTCATTAAATTTTTGCCAAAGAAGTATATATATATATATATATATATATATATATATATATATATATATATATATCAAAAATTCAGCTGTAAGAAGTATGTACTTAATAAATATGAGCGTGGATATAAACACTTCTTTGGCAAAAATTTAATGAATTGTTTGCTTACCACTACAGAGTCAATTCGAGCGTTTTTTTTCAGATGTCAATTTTCAACATATGATACATTTAATTCTGTTTTGGATGTATGATCTCGGGACAACTTCAAACCCTCGAAATTTTTATACTTTTTTTGGTTTTGCACCTGTATAACTCCTAGACGGCGCATCCTATCGAAAAAGTAAATATAAATTTTCAAAAAACGTGTTCTACGCAGAGAGAGAGAGACATATATATTTGTTCGAGCAACAAACAAAGACACTATATCATATTAATTAATTAATTAAATAATATGATATAGCCAGCAGGACTACGGTGGCAGACATTGCACTCCTACATTTATAATATTATTATCTGCCTTTTAAAAATTATTTCATTCAATTAACAGATGAGGGAAGGTTTTTCTAATGCCGGATCTTAGACCATACAGAGTCCGACTTTTAATTAAAAACAAATTAATACATAGTTTTACCGTTTCCGTTTTTAAAACTAACAAAAAATATTTAAAAGGAAAATAAAACAAATAATCGGAATGATAGAAGGAAAATCGAAATAGATATAAGAGGGTTTTTTTTTGTCTTTCGCTCCTTTATCTAAAATAATTTCTTTCTCGATTTATAATCGGCAAAATCGATAACAGCTTTCGTAAATCAATATGAATTTGAAATTCAACAAATGGAATTTTTGATCGGACAAATTTTTATCATATTCAAACTTAAAAAAATATCTATCTCAAAAATATCTATATTATATCTCAAAACCTCAAGAGTTATTTTACAGTTGTATTCGATCAATATAAAAAAAATTGTCCCTTTCAAAAATTTCATTTGTTGTAATTGGTTCAAAAATTTCTTTTAAGAAATTATTGCACCAATTTACCTCCTGGCAACAAGCAATCTTATAATCATGACTACATATTGAAGAGAATTGCACAAAAAAGTTTTGGCCGACTAGTTTCTGGTACTCATGCGACCATTCGTACTAGACTCAACTAACTATAAACAATAATAATAACAAATGATTTTTTTTTGTTAAAGACCCGTATAAAAACGTCTAACTATTAGAGTTATAGAAGATTTTTCTAATAAGTTCAGACAATTGAAAATATTTTCCCCAAGGCATGAATAGTCCGCTCGCTTTTAAAATAAGCTTTAGAAAACTATGTATATGCTAAAATTTTTATAGTCTCTTAATTTTTAAGTGAGGCTCTTTGGTCTTGGGCCCTAGGGTCCTTTCGTATCCGGAGGCCCTGTTGCACCACACTGCCTGCACCACCCTCGAGACCGTCTGGTGATATACGAATCCATGTTTTGTAAAACCGTTTGAGAATTTTATTAAAGTAGGAAAATTGTAAGGTAATTTTCATAAGCATATTTTAAAATCATTTCGTGACACAAATATCATGGTCGAGACTAAATTTAATATTTTTGACAAATTCAATAATAATTACTCCTAGAAAGTTCATATTTGCAGGAGGAATAACTTTTACACTCCCCTTGGTTTCGCTCCCAGAAACAAATTTGAGGATATTGGATATTGTCAGAAGAACTGAATGTTTGCAGATTTCTTCAGTCCCAAAAACAATATATGCACTAAACTAACGAAAACACAATATATATTGGTATAGGCCTGTAAAATTGAATTAATTAAATGGATAGTTGAAAATATTATTTGTATAAATATTTATCTTCATTTTGTATATAATTATCTATAATAAAAATAATAAAATTAATTTAAGAGCATAATTCAAAACTAAAAGAGTGCTTATAAACACAAAATTTCAGAAAATTAGAACACAACACAATTAGCAACAACAATATAAACAACCAAGCCCATGATAAGAGAAAACACAATTATATAAGCATGCATGATGCACATTTCACTCAAAAGTTCATTTAAATTAGTTAAACTGTTATTGTAGTATATAGAACGTAGGTATATACCTAACACTTGAAATTGAAACATTTTCATGTTGTGTTAATATGAAATTATTATTTATACTAGTTGAAACTCGTTGAAACAATACTTTTTGTTTCATAGTTTTAATTACTAGGTTCAAATAAATGGTTTTATCGTGAAAAAGCTTGGTCACAAAAACAAAGTTTTCAATTCAAAAGTGTTCGGTTAAATTTCCTGTGTCCTTCAAACCACCAATTAATATTTTTATTTTTTAATACCTAGATATTAATTGATTTTGTAGTCTTGGTAGTTAATATAGATTTTAAAGAAGACACAGTTTTGCTAAATTTTATTCTTGGTAAATAAATAACAGCATTAAAACCAAAAAAGTTTTTCAGGTACTGCAGCGCGTTTTTAAATGGGCTTAGAGAAAAATATAAGAAATAAAATTATAAGGTAGTTCTACAACTTTAAAGCTGTAGAACTACCAATACCAAGGATATTTACAAAAAAGGGAGTCCTAAATTTTGCTGGGTTTTATGCTTTAAATGAGGTCTTTTTAATTGGCATACTTGATTTTTTATTACTGGTCTCAACATAATCAAGTAAAATATTAAAATCGCATAAAAGACTTGTTCATTCAATTTAAGGTAAAATGTTTCGAATGAAAGTTGTTAGTATACTTAAAACGAAAAACTTTTAGTCGAATAATTCTTAATAAAATCCGAGTGAATAAGGCACAAACCATATGTACTATTGGGTTACTATGGTACTCAAAGATACAAATGTTTTGTATTTTATAAAACCATGAAGTTCCATCGAGGTTTAACTATTTTTATGGGCCCAAATTACACACTTTGGGGATATGCCCTCAAATTAAGAAAAAAACCACTCCTCAATGTTAAACTTCACGAGTATTGCGCTTTATGATTTGCGATACAAGACGAAAAAATGATATGATTTATATCTTTGTGACAAAGTCCAAACAATGTTACTCAATAAACTAGTATAGCATCATAGCATCGGCGTTCAAGCAGTCTCATTAAAACTTTTGTATTTTGTAAAGTAATAAAAACACATTTTTTTCGAGACTTTCCTTTCATAACACGAAAAGTAAGAATTTCACTGCAAACATTATCCTTTACTTTGAAAAAGACATTAAATTTTCTACATTGGTATTATTATTGAAAGCACCATTATACGTCTGAGCAGATATGTAAAACGATAACGTTATATAGGACAGAATGATTCATGGTATTCCTGGAATCTCAGGCAAATTTAAATTTTTCCACTTGCCGTTTAATAAACAATTAATTATTTAGATCCTCAATCTTGATGTCTTTTTAGCCTGAAGAACCGGCTTCTTCAAAATGTTCCAAGGAAATTGCACTCATTGTGACTTTCTAGCTAGAAAAAGTAGGTAATTTAAAAAAACCATAAATTTTTATATGATTTCTGTCGCCAGCTTAGGAACAAACTTAATTTTTTTTTGCAATATAAAGAAGTAACAAACTCAAAAATATTATTGGAATTTCTTGGTAATAACATCAAATTTGTTATTGTTGTGTAACCAGCAAATATACAAGATATTGCTTGTAACCTAGAAATAATAAGACATGTTATCTCTGTCTCATTTTAATTAATGTAAAAAATGTATATATGTTTCATTGTTGACTGCTTGAAAAACATGTTTTGGATTGATTCATTTGATAGTAGTAGGGTTTATTTGTCTAAAAAAACATTAACATTAAAGGGAATTTTTGAGGATAAGAGGCAGTAAAACAGAGATAAAATAGTTAGAGTTAGTCTTAACTTAGTTAAGAAGTAATAGAGTTGGCAGTAAGAAATAATATTTAAGTTAATCGAAGTTAATCTTGTAGTGTGAATTAAAAGTCATAGTAAGAAATATTAATTTTAAAAAGTAACACAAAATCATTTGAAACAACTAAAACAATTCAATAAAAGAAAATCATTTGAAACAACACAAAAAATTAAATCTATTAAATAAAACAAACAAATATTTATGCATTTAATATTCAATAAAAAAGCAACATATAAACTAAAAAACGAACATATTATTTATGACGTCATATAATATGACAAATAAAATTAAAATTACGTAATAATAAAAAAATACATATAACGCTTTAATGTACAATTATAGAATCGAATTGAATTAAATAAAATTTTCTATTTAAAATTAAAATTTTATGTTTTCTTTTTCAACCTAAATGACGTCAGATAAATTTAACAAATGGATTTATTTAACGAAACCTAAATAAGTGATGTTACCAAGTGAAATGAAAACGTTACAATGTGGTGACACCGATTTCATAAGGTTGTAACGATAACGGTACACCATCTCACCAACTAGTTGAGCGAGTATTATTTCCTTCAATCAGACAATTTTCTGATCAGGACCATTAACATTTTTTGGAATTATCAAACTTATACCCCCCCTCCCAATCGCTTGGAACTTATTATATCCATCTTGTTAAATCCGTGTTGTCATAATCGAATTGATGGAAAGCTGTCGAGTCTAATTGTAAAGATGGTCATATGGTCTGCATTTTCTTCGAAAATTTGCTAAAGTCTTCATAAGTGAATACAAGAACATCTGTTATGAGCTGATTCTACAATAGTCGCTAAGAGTTGCATCGTATATGTGTTTAAAACTCAATCGATTGTAGTATAATTGATCAAACTTTGATACCTTTATATTTTATGAAACTGTTTTACTATTTTCGTTGGTAAAAGACCGATTTTGGAATACCGTGGATGATTCACACGTTTTTTACAAGCTTTTATTTAACTTGTATATATGTATGAATGTATGCCTTTATGTATGTATGTATGTATGTATGTATGTATGTATGTATGTATGTATGTATGTATGTATGTATGTATGTATGTATGTATGTATGTATGTATGTATGTATGTATGTATGTATGTATGTATGTATGTATGTATGTATGTATGCATGTATGTATGTATGTATGTATGTATGTATGTATGTATGTATCTATGTATGTATGTATGTTCGGGTCAAATCTTGCAAGCTGAATTAGAACCACTTCCTCTTATCCTACGGAGTTGAATTTTTACATGTTGGTTCAGTTTGGATGACAATGCATTTTTATGGTAAGCATGACAAGAAACGACAAAAGGAATGGGGGGTGGGGGTGGGTGGGTTAGAGGGAGGGGAAAACACAAAATTTGGTATACCTCTCTTAGTATTGAAAAAATCGAAAAACATATATGCATATATGAAGTCAAGTTGTAGAAAGCTTGTTTTTGAAAATGTTTTTTTAATAGAAACTTATTTAATAATATACTAAATTTTTTAAATGAAAACAAACAAAAAGACAAATAAATGATTTGTAATAAACTACCATAAGGTGTGCTATGAAAAATAGTTTTGTTGTATAATTTCCACATAAATGATGTGTTTTCGAGTATTATTATTCTTTGTGAGTGAGATTGAAGAAGAATTAGACTGATACAGAACTTACAAGAAGAAGAAAACTGATGGAACAGCTCCAACAACAATAGAAATACACCTTCACAACACAAGTTTAAACTAAAAAATCGATCATTCATTTCTTGTTGTATATATTCGATGCCAAAAAGATATTATTATATAAACAACGTAGTCATCATGTATGTATGATGTTTGTGAAATACATACTTCATACATTTATGTATTTATTGTATACAGGATGCACAAAGCTGATGGGTTGTATAAGTTGAAAGTTGAAGAACATTCATGAAAATTCGTCACGTAGAAGCTATGTAGACTAATCGTGAAAATTACTAGAGAAAGATATGATAGTAAATA
The DNA here is from genome assembly GCA_963920215.1 of Nineta flava. Taxonomy (NCBI): domain Eukaryota; kingdom Metazoa; phylum Arthropoda; class Insecta; order Neuroptera; family Chrysopidae; genus Nineta; species Nineta flava. The sequence continues at coordinate 93,433,542 of OY986040.1, forward strand.
TCGGATCAAGTTACCATAAAAAGTTAGTAGAAATAATCAGTATTATAAGCTTTTGATAATTAAAACTTCAAGATTTCCGAATAAATAAATAAATGTAAAAATAAAAAAAATATGCTTTTGTTTCTTTTTTACATATTAGAGATGTTTGGGAGGCATGTCAAAATGCTACGAAACGAACAAAAATTTAGTAGAATGTTCCTCACTTAATGCTAAAGCTACTGTTTAAAATTAACGATTTACTAAGCCGTGAATAAGATTCCATAAGCAGTTTAAAAGTTATTGTAATCTAAAAAAAAGCATTACGCAGGAGCTGCGTCAACTTAGAATACATAAATCACTTTCTAGTCACAATTTAAGTCTGATCAAAATGAAATGTCCTATCTGATATCATTCTAGCATTTTCAAGGCCAATTTTATAAATAAATAGCATACGTCAGAGGGAAAGGGGGGGGGGCATAAATATAGAAGAAAACACAAAATATAAGTGTACAGAGATATTTAGAACATTAATTATCAATCTTTAATTGTAAATATTTCTGTAAATACTAGTGTAACAGAAAAATGATAAGAAACAAAATTACAGTAAAACTTAGTACCTACAATTTAACTGCTGATAAATTTTTCGGTCAAATTTTGTACTTCCCCCTGCCTCTAAACTCCCCTTTCCCCTTGTCCAATTTTACCCATTAACGAACTTGGCCTTTAGAATACCCAAAGCGCCTCAAATATCAAATTTTAACCCCATTGGAATAAAAGTGTGACCGCTAGAGAGTTCACAGACACATAAAAGAACATATATATGTACTTTATATATATATATATATATATATATATATATATATATATATATATATATATATATATATATATATATAAAACTTTTGGCGATAGTGATTTTTAACATCTAATAGGTAGGATCGATGGACATTTGAAGAAACTTTTACGAAATTCCAACATTGGTGCAAAAACAATAGCTGCTTTTTCTTTGGGGGAAATTCGCTAAAAACCGTAATTTTACAGGTCTTTTTATGGAGATTGGTTCCCTCAATATATTAAACTCATTTCAATTCCCATGTAAAAAGACACGAAGTCTCCCAAATTTTTAAATTATATAATTTGAACTCGATAGAAACAACTTGGCATATTTTTATTAATATTCACTTAACGTTCTTGAGAAAAAAATTTTAAATAGAAAAAAAAAATGTTATAGAAAGAAAATTTTTTCAAAGTTAGTTATAATTTTTTCATACTATTTGTTATTTCTTATTTAATTCAACATTACTGGTAAACTTTCCTATTTTATTTTAAATTATATATAAATTTCTTTTAGTATTGACACCATTTATTATGCTACAAAACGTAGATAGTCTCGAATTTCTAATTTTCAGTAATTTTGCCTCCGATTTTATCTCCCAAATATTCTTCACAATGTTTCACAAAGTCAATCTCCAAACAATAGAAATAATTGGTTAATTTATTTATTGACGTCAACTAAGAATTTTTCGTCACTCCTACTCAGAGTAATATCACTAGAAAAAGAAATTACGGAAAATTTGCATATCTTTGTTTTGATGATTACCTTCAAAATATGGCCCTTGTTACTATTCTATATTACCGTTAAAACGTGAGAGACTCGTGGAGCGGTAGTGGATTCAAGCGTTGTGCTGGAACTCTCATTTAATACAGAAGAAATGGCGAATGGCTACAGGCTAAAATATTTAAAAACATTTTTGAAAGCTTATTTATTAGAAAATCTAAAAAGTTTGACATATTCAAAGGTATAATAACTGTTACTACTATAGGTGATTTAATAGTGACCTATAAGCGACTTTTTACAAGTTTACATCACTCAAGATACTATGAAAATTAAAAGTTGAAATCTGCTCCAGTTAAAATGATTTTTTTAAAGATAGTAGTTCTCAATATACGTATAGGTTGTTTTCCAAGTGATGGAAAATATTAAAAGTGGAATACTGATAGATCGCGAATTTCCGTAGGTCAACGAATATTTATATTAAAATAAATATTAGATTATCAAATGATAATTAATGAGAACTCTAGGTTTTGGAAATAAAATATCAAATTCGCCCCAATTCGTAGATTAGTTATTTGTATTATAAATACGTATTTCTACTACAAAGTATTTCTACTACAAACTATTTCTACTACAAAGTAGACTACTAGTAGTATCATCAGCATAAATTAGCTTATCGTAATTTACTTTTTGACAATTAAAAAATAAAATAGAAAAAATAAATAAATAGACAAAATAAAAATAAATAAAAATTAAACAGAAATAAATTAAAATAAATTAGATTTTATTGAAATTACTCTTGTTAAAATCATTCTTATATCGTCTCTGGATATGTTACTCGTTGCTAATTTGCAAACAGTTTCACAACCATATATCCAAAAGATCTATATATGTCCCACTCAATTAACTTCTATTATAAATATAGCCTTATCCAAAATGTATGATAAAATGTATTCTATATATACGAGTATACATACAAATCTGCAGTAAAAAAAAATTCGTTACGCAGGAATTGCGTCAACTTGCGAATTTCCTTAGAATATATAAATCACTCTCTAGTGGTCATAATTTTAGTGTGATCAAAATGAAATATAATATCTGATATGACTTTAGTATTTGCAAAAATTAAATTTATTAATAGCCAAAATTGAACGATGTTGTATAATGATTATAGTTTATAGTTACTATGGAAACGACAATCAAAATTATTTTTTTATGTATTCGTGTCAAACAAACACAAAATATCAAATATCTCTCTTAATATTAGAATAATCGAAAAATGTATAAGGAGTAAAGTTGTAGAAGATCAAGTTTGCTACAATTCAGTACGTGATCATTTTTCTCAAACTCTAATGTGAACAGAGATATTTAGAATTTTAACTTTCAATCTTTAATTGTAAATATTTCTGTAAATATTAGCGTAACAGAAAAATGTTAAGAAACAAAATTACAGTAAAACTTAGTACCAACAACTTAACTCCTGATAAATTTTTCGATTAGTCAAATTTTGGGTTTTCCCCTCCCTCCAAACCTCCTTTCCAATCACCCGATTTTACCCATTACGATCTAGACCTTTAGAATACCAAAAGCTACTCAAATACCAAATTTCATTCCAATGGGAATAAAACTATGACCGCTAGAGAGTCCACAGACATTTAAAAAAATTACATATGTTGTATATATATATATATATATATATATATATATACAAATTTTAGCGATAGTGATTTTTAACATCTAATAGGTAGGATCGATGAACATTTGAAGAAATTTTTACGAAATTCCAACATTGGTGCAAAAAAAAAGCTGCATTTCCTTTGGAGGAAATTCGCTAATATAGATGTACATTTAAAAAAGTTGACCTCGATACGACCTTGAAAATTGATTTCCAGGTCAAAGACAAGGACACAGTCATTTGACCCCCTAGAAACTATAGAAATTTTGTATCATTATCAAATATTTCCTGATGAAGGGACTGTGTTTCCGAAACAATATTCAAAATAAAATTATTGTTACGAAAATTTCAAATATTTAATTACTATAATAGATTTTCGTCTAGTAGCGACACATTCAATACACAAGTTTTTAATGTTGTTGCTGGTTGTGTGTGGATGGAAAGGTTTTTTTCCTTCTTTAAACCCTTGAACTTTGTGAAAAAAATTATCAAAATTTTTGAAATATGCTTCTTACCATAGTAATGGTAATGGTTTGAGATTTTTTAACGGAAAAAACATGGGTTTAACGAAAAAATTACAAAATAATTTGTTTACTAAAAATGAACGACAGTACCAGAAACGATTGTTTATATAAATAATATTTCATTTTCTTATTTGTTTATACCAATTTATCGTCCCATTTTACACCCAAGCACCTTCGAAAATAGGGTTCGGCAGATATATATATATATCGAAAAAACTTGGAAAAAAAGTGTCCCTCGGATTAATGTACTTGAAAATACTTTGTTTTAGATACAGGTGTTGAGAGTATAAAATTTGTTTTAGATTCTCAAAATTTCGAAAAACTCATAATCATTTTTTCTATACAAAATGGTGGTTTTAATGGAAATTTTCAAACTAATGTACACTTGACCACAAAAGTTGATATAAATTTTTTTTAATTTTATAGTTTATTTGTGTCTTATTCATTCGGTTTTCGAAAAAAACTTTCAAATAATAGTTGTTACTTTATTTCTAATGAACAACTTTTATCCGAAGCAATTTTTCGAAAACCGAATCGATAAGGCACAAATCAATTATAAAATTTAAAAAAATGACATTAAATTTGGTGGTCAGTAGTACCTTGGTCCGATTTTAATCAAGTAAAATTTCGCTTAAACGAACACCGAGAAGATTTTTCGCCCTGCTTTTAAACCACCGGTAATTCATTGCATTGGGTGAACAGACATCCATCTGAACTCTTAAACTACTCTTAAATTTTTGTAAGACGCATAATTATTTTATTTATTTGAAAATTATTTTAAAGTCATGGCACTTGTAAAAACTATTTGCATCATTTTTATACCCAGTATATTTGTAAATATACAAGGTATATTAAGTTTAGTGCCGACTTTGAAATGCTTGAAAATATTGATCGCAGAGACAAAGTTTTGTTGTAGGTGTTCATAAAATTACCTAATTAGTCCATTTCCGCATGTCCCTCCGTCTGTCTGTCTGTCTGCCTGTTTGTCCATGAAGCCGATAACTCAAAACCGAAAAGAGATAACAAGTTGAAAAGTTTTGTGTGTGTTCTAGAGCAAAAAAGTAAGATCAAGTTCGTAAATGGGAAATATGGGAACGTGTTTCCCCTCGCCAGGGAGGAAAATTTATATCTCTGAAACCGTAAGAGATAGAAAAAAATATACTGTCTTTAAATCTTCTTCTCTTTAAAATAAACAACTTTTGTTTGAAAAATGTTTAAAAATTATGTGAAAACTCAATAGTTTTCTCATAATTTGTGCTCAAAGTTGAAAATGAGAAATACAAATGATAGGTGAACGAAGGCATGCATGTATACATAGCATCCATATATACTATTTTTATACCCAGTATATGTAAACACACAAGGTATATTAAGTTTATTCCCGACTTTGTAACGCTTGAAAATATTAATCCTTAACAAAAATGCTTCGCAAAGGTATTCATAAAATGGCCAATTCGGCCATTTCGGCATGGCCGTCTGCCCGTCTGTCTGTCTGTGAACACGATAACTCACGAACGAATTGAGATAACGAGCTAAAATTTTTTTTCGTTTGTAGACAAAAAAAGTAAGGTCAAGTTCGCTAAGGAGAAAAATCGGAACGTGTTTCGCCCCGCCAGATTGGAAAATATACATCTTTGAAACCTTTAGAAAAAAAAATTTAATAACAAAATATCAATTCTTCTTTTTAACCCGACTTCAAAAAAGGAGGATGGTTCTCAATTCGTCTGTATTTTTTTTTTTTTTTTTATGTGTGTCACCTCAGAACTCCGACATTTATAAACCGATTTTGAATTTTTTGGATTTAAAGGGTTTGGTTTCCCATTGGTCCCATTGGCACCAAATCGCATTCTGATGAGGGAATCCCCGGGAAATCGAGGAAAATCCTCATTTTATATGTGATAACCGATTTCTGCGAAATTTTTTTTTTTTATTGAAAGGGTATACTCATTCATAATGGGAAAATAAGAAAATTTTTTTAAAAACCGACTTCAAAAAAATTTTTTTCAAAAAAAAAACCGACCCCAAAAAAAAAAATTTTTACAAAAAAAAAACAAAATGCATGTAAAAAAAACTGAAAATCTGTTATAAAAAAATGCACTAAAAATTAAAAAAAAAAAAAAAAACGGGTAAAAAAAAATGTGTTATAAAAAAATACACTAAAAATTAGTAGGTCTACCCGTATTTAGACATATAAAATCAGTTATAGAACTTCAAAGTCACTAAAAAGCGAGAAATAAACCATATTTTGACAAAATGGAAACCCGACTTCACTAAAAAGTAAAAAAATAATTGCATATTCTTGTGCCAATTTTAGTTCACCTAAGCAAAAATTTTTAAATATATATGTACAATTATTGTTATTTTTGGAGGCGGTGTCCAAAAGTTATGTGAATTTCTCTATGCTGACACCGCCTCCAAAAATAACAATAATTGTACATATATATTTAAAAATTTTTGCTTAGGTGAACTAAAATTGGCACAAGAATATGCAATTATTTTTTTACTTTTTAGTGAAGTCGGGTTTCCATTTTGTCAAAATATGGTTTATTAAAATAAACAATTTTTATTTGAATATTTTTTTCATAAACTCAATAGTGTTTTCATAATTAGTGATTAAAAAAGGCGAATTGTTAAATCGAATACGCAGAATTGTTAACAATTCAATCACGGATATACAACTCAGTATATACTGGGTATTCAAATAATTAACTCAGTTAGTTGTTACATTACTTGTTCAAATAGAATTGTGTAGAATGTATGTTGCAATTGCAATATATTGAAATACAAAATTCTGAAACGTATACACAATAGTATACCAAATCAAATCAACATTGAATTTGTGATCATCATATTATATTCTGTTTCTTCCTGATTGTGATCATCATGTTTTAAACATTTTGTGATAAGAAAAATATTTTGTCAAATCAATTGTTATTAAAATATTTATATTGACAAAATATGAGATAGATACGATTGGATGAAATTTTTTTCGTTCTTTTTTTTTTCATTTTTTTGATTTATTATTAAATTTTCAAATCATCAAAATGATATATTACGAAATGGAAATAACATAACAATAATATCTCACATTATATGTATATCTCATTTTCCATATTTTCTTGCATTTTAAATTTAAGTATACACATGGATGCTTGTAAAGACTCGCTGTGTTCGCAACCCCCCCCCCCCTCCGGTATTCCATTTTACAGTCATCCACTGAAAACAAATTTTTTGCGACCTATTGTGCAGAAGATCCCTTGCGGAAGCATCTGCACATAATGGGACTCAATAACTGGTCCATTATGTGCAGATTGTGTGGCGAGGAGAAAGAAACATCCAACCACATAATCTTTGACTTTGAACCTCTTGGTTACAGCAGATACAGGATAATCGGTGCATCTCACCTCGAATATATGAACCTTTGGGAGGACCTGATAAGCAAGCTCCAGGCTACTGCCAACATATGGGAGAAGTGAATCTCGTCAGACTGAAGTAGAATGGGGGACACAATGAGCCATAAGATCCAAGTGCGATAGTTTTTGTACCCCGATATAAATCAATCAATCAATCAATTGAGTTTACGGTTTTCCTTGAATATCTACTATCTGTCTGTACTAATCAGTATTTGGTGTCATTTGTGTATTGTATAATTGTGAGCTTTGGCAAATATTTTCAAATAAACTTTTTTCACCTAATTCATAAACGCAATTTATAAATTCTTCCTTATTCAAAACTCTACCAAGTACTCATAATTAAATATACAAAAATTGTAGTTTTTAAATGATCCATTTTATTGACAGAAACGGGTAAGATTAGAAAATTTTTCAAGAGCGCACTCATAGAAACTCGCACCGGGCGCATAAAAGGCTAGTTACGGCACTGTTAATATACTAGTGATGTTTGTTAGGGTTAGGCACTCCGCACATGAGGCAATATAAAAATGATATCAGCGATATGTTAAGTAATGTAAAATATCGTTTCTTATGTTAAGTAATGAAAAATTAACGAAGCAACACAGGCACTAAGAAATCACTGTGTTGCTTCGTGAGTGGTTCCACATAAAAAATTAAATTAAAATAACATAAATATAAAAGTGATATCGACGATATCACTTTTTTATTGCTTCGATTTTAAAAATCTAGTAGGTCCATGGAGGATCTGACAGGATCCATGGACATTTAAAGAAATTTTTACGAAATTCCAACATTGGTACAAAAACAATTATAGTTGCATTTCCTATAGAGGAAAGTCGCTTAAAATGAACCTCAAGTTTGTAGGCAAGATTTGCATTTGGCAATGTTTCGGACGATGTTGATATTCTTGCACCGAACTAAAAGGATACCTGGAACGTTCGCTTTCTCGTTTCGTTTTTGAGTTACCGTGTTGACGGGCGGACGGGTAGATTTGCGGAAATGGACTAATTAGGCTATGAACACTTATACCAAACTTTTTTTTTCTGCGACCAATACTTTCAACTGTTACAAAAACGGAACTAAACTTAATACACCCCTGGTAAATACTATACACCGAGTATAAAAACAAACAATTATATTTCAAAAAATATTAATATTAAATTCTTGTTTTAGTTACCCATATCTAGTCCATACTTAACTTGTTTTACTTATCCTTTGACCAATATTTATTTACATTGTATTATACACAATAATAAATGTTATCATGAGCTACAAAAATACCTTTATAATTTATAGGAGTTAGGAGAATAATCAACCATTATCAAACATAGTAAAATCTAAAATAGAAACCTTTTAAATTATAGAATTTCACCATATAGAAATGGAATTATATATTACAACCAAATAAATAAATGTATGTATATAGTACATAGCTGGGATTGCCAAAACAAGTCGCTCGGGATAATGTGTTACACTTGCCATACTGTGCATTTTTATGACAACGTTTTCATATTTACGAACACATAGTACCACAACTTATAGGGAATAAACTCGAAGCTGAAAATACCAAAAGTTAGGTCTGATTTGAATTAGATCTGATGAAATTTATTTTCTTTATGAGTCTATATCTCGAAAACTTTATAATTGATTTAAAAAAAGAAAAGGCACAGTTTATTTTTCGAGAAAACGTCCTGCATATGATCGCTTCACTGTTGGACTGTCGCTGGCAGTTGTATGCCCGATGGGCCAGCTAGTGTAATCGCTTTGTACCATTTTTTTATTTCTTATTCGATGCTTCCTTAGTTTTTGCTTTCGTTCGGCACTATAGTTTTAAGGCTAGTTGGATTCCTTTTGACCTTTCATCTGATATGAGTTTTCTATAGTTCCGAGCATATTTACGAGTTATATGAGCCTTCAAATTTTTTATATTTTGCAATTTAAGTCAGTAGGGCTCTAGTAGAAGTGCTACTCGTAGTGCTCCCAAAGTTCTTCACATTGACACCAGAATCAAGGTCCTAGTTAAACGTATTTCCACGCATCACCAATTTATAAAGCTAAGTCGTAACCATTTACGCGCATGCGCCTCCAATGGCAAGATGACGTCTCAGGATTGACTCTTATGGATCATTTGAAAAATTTATCAACGATACAATCAAATTTTTTACAAGGAGCCTTATTTGTTGAAGGTAGAATTTTTTATAATGAAACATGTAACAACTATGCTACTTTGAACCAAATGTAACAACTTAATAAATAAGATACTGTGATAAATATGGTTTTAAAATATTCTTAGAAGATAGTGCATTCAATTAATAAACAAAATAGATAAATTAACAATTAATTATTTTAATCAGCATAATTAAACCTCTTTTGCAAAATCACGCTAATAAATATACACAGTATCCAAATATACTGAAAGAATCATGTTTATTCAAATAATAAACTTTGACTTTAAATTTACGACAAAAAATGATAAACCGATTGTGGAATTTGTAGAATTTTATTTTCTGTAGAATTGTACTATACCTAGCATAGGAACGTCAAATGTTTCTTACTTTTTACTAAAAACTATTAATAACAAAAAACTTTTTGTATGTCGGGCTGTGGGAATAAATGGAAAAAGTAAGAAAAATAAAGTAAGTAAAGCCTTCTGTAATTTGAAATTATTTTTTCACACGTTTCAATTTATTTTTGGGTGTTTTTAGTAGATCCAGACTAAAATTGTATGCACGGAATAAAGTTTCTTATTATTAGCAGTTCCTGTAGTAGAGAGTAAGACAAAGTTAATAAATCCAATAAATCGAAAACCACTCATTCACAACTTTTGATTAAAGTTTCAAATTAGCTGTAGTATACCTTTATCAAGGAAGTGGTCAAATATTCAAACAACCTATATATGTCACACTCAATTAACTTCTATTATAAATATCGCCTTATCCAAAATAGTTGTTTAGTAGATAAACTTCATTTTAGAGAATTAAATTCTGCACAAGATAAAGAAATGAAAATTATTTGCTATAGAATTGTAGCTACGGAAATAGTGACGATTTTCTTTTGTCTAAAAATGTATAAAAGTTTAAGATCGCAAGTACACTTACAAACACATATTTCCTGAAAAACCGGAAGTGAATCGTTGCCCAGGCGGTTTTTTTCTTCATATTTTGATGGTTACTTTTGGTCCCGAACGTTTATTACACTTTCATCGGCGAAAAAAAGTATTTTTCACAGTTATTTATTCCGTTGTATTTCGAAAACAAAACATTTAACAGGTCTATGTAAATTGGAGTTTTTTAAAGAAACAGTTTTCATAATTGATCAGTTTTCTTTCATGTAAAAATCTGAATCCTACTATAATAAGTTTTTGCATCTAGTGATACCGCGAAAGAGAAACGAGAATAAGGCCGTGAGAGAAATTAGAATCCTGATATATGTCCGCGAGACAGGCGATAGTACTCCGCCAGCTGTAGTAGAAGTAAAATATTAATTAATTATTGATTGCAGGAAAATGTTGGAATGGTCTTAAGACTCATCTATTTTTCTTACTTCGAATTCTTATTTAAAAAATCAACCGACCAGTAATAACTATTATTTTAAGTACAAAAATGATAGTTCTTTTAAATTGCACTTTTTCAAAAAAATATTCAACTGTTAGAACGAGACGAGACGATAGAAAACTTCTACGAATCAAAACAATACAAGAAAACAGACATACTCTCGTCTCGCCTCATATTACGGCATCGATAATTACGTCTGGTAAATAGTGTTATTACATCTGGTAAATATTTTTGGTATACCTGTAGTTATATCTATCGCCATCCTTATATGCCGTAAAATATTGACCATTAAAATATCGAAGATTTATGTTTGAATTAATAATAATTGAAACTTATTTGGTTTTCATTTATTGTTTGTACAGGTTTCAGTAGTCACATTCGTTTTGAAAATGAATAGGTTATTTGAAAATAAATTACTCGAGAATATTAAGGCCATTCAACTCTTGTGATATTACATCTAGAGTACGGAAGTGCGTAAGGCCGAGTTTAAGGGGTTTTTGGCCTTCATGCTTACAGTGCTATTACTACAGAAACTATTAGACCATACTTAACCCCGATTTAACTTTCGAACGAAAACAGCTACAGTGGTGATTTTTCGAATATATACTATTTACGGAATTGTAAGATAACAGTTTTTCGCACATCATTAAAAAATAAACAGTTAAAAAGATATTTCAATTCAAAAAATTTACCGTGTATCATTCATCATAATTCTACCCTACTTCCAGATATCCGTAAAATTTATATTTTGCATACACTTAGATCTAGTAACCAAACCGACAGGAAAATTATGAAAACTAGAAATTTCTAGCGGGAAATATAAAATGTTTGCATTTTTGTTTTGATAAATTTAACATTGTAAGTCCATATACAGTTATATACGTAGATATATCTGATTGGTTGATATTGTTTGATAGTCCCTTCTGATTGGATGACACATGAGTATATATATATATATATATATATATATATATATATATATATATATATATATATATATATATATATATATATATATATATTTACAGCTTTATTTGAAAATCATTATTTATGATTATGCCAATTGGAAACACTAATTGTAAATTTTTAACAAAATAATTTTTTCAAAATTTTTCAAAAAAAAGATTTTGTTTGGATCTAAATTATACGTAATTTTGTTTTAAAAAATTATCCCACTTCTAGATATGCTAGAAGGATGCGGTTTTTTGAATTCAACCCGGAATAACTTGAAACTTTTAAGAAAAATGGGAAAACTTTAATTTTCTTAACGCAATATCCCCGAAAATGGGAAAAAACACCAAAAATTACCTTTTTTTTTATCTAGTTATCGTGTTTTCTATAAAGAAGTTTAACATTACTTACGCAAAATAAGTGTTTTAGCAAGTCGAATATGTGATTTCGGTTTAACAATTCGAATAAAAATTATCATCCATTATACTTTGTCTCAATAAGGGTACATTTATTTAAATATTTAAATAATAAGTTTTCAATAAAACAAAAATTGTTTGGATGCATTATTCATGAAAAAAATGAAATATCTCGTAACCTAATAGAGATTTCGAAAAAACAATCGCAAATTCGGTAGTCAATCAAAAAATTTGATTCAAATTTATTTCGTAAGTTTTCCTTTAGTATGTTTTTAAAATTTTATAACGCGGCAAGTGTATTTATACTTGAAACAAAAGAAAGAATAACTTGCCAAGTTATAAAATTTTTTTTTACATTTAATCAATTTACCCCTCATTAATTTTCTTGGTGCATAGTTTACGGAGCTATTTACTTCGTAAATAGCTCGGTTCTTTAATGGGATATCATCAATTTTGAAGGAGCAACTATTATATGAGTATTTCCCCGAAAACTCGGCCCTTTTTAGCGAATTTCCTGAAAGGAAATAGAGCTATTGGTCCCGTACCGAAGTCAAAATTTCGCAAAAATTTCTTCAAATGTCCATCGATCCTACCTAGTAGATGTCAAAAATCACCATCTGAAAAATTTATATATATATATCTATGGACATATATATATATATATATACATATATATATATATATATATATATATATATATATATATATATGTGTCTGTCATCACTCTAGCGGTCACAGTTTTCATTTTATCGGGATGAGATTTGGTATTTGAGGCGCTTTTGATATTCAAAAGGTCAAGTTCGTTAATGGGCAAAATCGGACCAGGGGAAAGGGGGGTTTAGAGGGAGGGGGAAACATAAAATTTGAGATATCTCCCTTAAAATTTGAAAAATCGAAAAATTTATAAGAAGTAAAGTTTTAAGTTTTACTGTAATTTTGTTTCTTATCATTTTTTCTGTAACAATAATATTTACAGAAATATTGACGGTTTAATATTGAAAATTAAATTCCTTAATATCTCTGTACACATTAGAGTTTGAGCAAAAATGATAAGATGATGAATTGTAGCAAATTTGATTTTATACAACTTTATTCCTTACGCATTTTTCGATTGTTCTAATATTAAGAGAGATATTTTATATTTTGTGTTTTCTTCTTTTTTTATACCTCCCATTCGCCTCGACGTATGTCATTTATTAAGAAAATTGGACTTGCAAATGCTAAAATCATATATGACATTTCATTTTGATCAGACTAAAATTGTGACCACTAGAGAGTGATTTATTCTAAAGAAATTCGCTAAGTTGAAGCAGCTCCTGCGTAACGAATTTTTACATTTATGTTTTTGATCGGATTGGATTTAAACATATAACAATACTTTAAATTTTTTTATTTCAAGAGACTATAATAGCACTTTAATACGAAAATCCTATTTGAATCTAAATATAAGAAATTTAAGAGCATACATAATTAGTTTTATACCCGGTACATACAGGGTGATCGGGGGTAATGGACCAAACTCCAGGTATTGAAGTAGTGTATTGTACACGCGAAATTAATGCAAAAAAAACTCATGTTTTATCTGATTTTAATTTTTTTTTACCAATTTTATATTCAATGGGTTGCTACTTGAAGAAAATCCATTATAATTATTAAATAAAACAAATATTTGAAATTGAAATTCGTAAATTAACTTTATTTGACTAGTTTCGGAACACAGTTCCTACTTTTTTTTTTAAATTACCTAAAATTTAAAAAAAAAATTGTTTTTAAATTTTTTTTCTGAAGAAGGTTGTTCCGAAACTAGTCAAATAAAGTGATTTTCCGAAAATTGCAAACATTTGTTTTATTTAATAATTTAAATCACCAATTGTAAATACTGTAAAACACAAGATAACATTTTTTAATTACGCTATAAGTTGAAAACAAATGAAAATCGGTTAAGAACATAATATGCATTTTTTTCATTAATTTCACGTGTACAATACACTCCTAAATTTTGGTTCATTCCTCCCGACTCACTTGTATAATATTTACAAAGGTATAATAAGATCAGCTCCGATTTTGTAACGGTTGCAAATATTGATTGCAGAAAAAAGAATTTTGGTAAGGTGTTCATAAAATGACCTAAATAGTTCATTTCCGCTCGTCTGCCGTGGACACGATATCATTCCGTGGACACGATAACTCAAAAACGAAAATAGATAACGCGCTGCAATTTTGTGTCGAACACGATGACGCAAAAATAGAATTAGATAACGCGCTGAAATTGTGTGTATGTGTGTTCTAGACCTAAAAATAAAGGTAACGTTCGTGAATGGGAAAAATAGGACTGTGCTTCCTCCCCCCGCCAGGGATTTATTCAGCATATTTTGTGTATTTATATAGTTAACTCAGTTGTTATTTTCAGTTTATTTATAGTTCAATTCAGAATCAGCATATCGCAAAAAAGCCTGCAGCAATTTAAACCAAACTTCATCACATCAGGATAGAAATATGGAAAGAAACCCCTTTCACATGTGGAATGTCAAACTTATCGATATTATCCATAGTTTTCAAGGACGTTTTCCTGTTGAATACCCGGACAACGCCTAGTAATCAGCTAGGTGGTACATGACATAAATATTATAGTTTATTATGTTTATGAAAAACAAATTGATAATACTCATATAGGAGTAAATAAAGTTTAATAGTATTTTTTAGAATAAATTTTCTTTGATTAATAGGTCTCTGCAAACAAGACATTTTTTCAAACATATTTTTATACAAACATATTTTTACATAAAATATGTTTTTCTAAAAAACATATGACAAAGTAAAAAACGATCATTGAATGTTTCATAATTTTTATTTTTATATTTTGCTATAAATTCTTGAGCTTGTAGGAATATACCGAGCTCGAATCGAACCGAAATGAATATACCAAGATATCCCGATATATTCAATCTGAAACCTCAGGTAAAAAATGTTAATTTAAAAGATAATTTATTGACTTTAAACCAATATTTATTTTAGTCTTTTGATAACTGACCATTTTGGTCCCGACGTCTAGTGGCAAAAAAAAGAAACCAAATTTAGCAGTATTATCTTCTTTACATGTAAAAGAAAAACTGTCCGAAGTGTTTGGAGAAAACTATAGGAGATAGCGAATATAATGATGATCCTAGAAAAATTAAATTATCTTTACGACTCTAGAAGTTCAAAATTCTACACCGTTCCAAAGATATAGCTGTTTTGTGACCGTTTTAAAGTTATAGCCGACTCAGATCTCTAATATAGTTTATAGTTTCTATACAAATAGCTACATTAACGAAACTTTGGAAATAAATGGTTTGCCAATAAATTTAAAATATAAAAAATTGACATTTCAAACTGTCAAAATTTAGACAAAAAATAATAATTTGAAATAAATAAAAACACACATAATGGATTACTCTTTCAGTTGCACACAAGGTTAGTTGTCAATTTAATAATGAATACAAAGTTTGTTGGAGGTTGCCAATGTAATCTGGTTACACTAACATATATGTATTACACTAAAGACGACTAGATATTGAAGTACCATCTAGTGCAAAAACACTACAAACCCTTTGTTAATTAAAACCTATTTTGACAAAATGGAAACCCGACTTCAAAAATCAAATATTCTATAACAAAAAATGCAATAAAAAGTAAAAAAATAATTGCATATTCTTGTGCTAATTATAGTTCACCTAAACAAAAATTTTTAAATATATATGTACAATTATGGTTATTTTTGGAGTGTCAGCATAGAGAAATTCACATAACTTTTGGACACCGCCTCCAAAAATAACAATAATTGTACATATATATTTAAAATTTTTTGCTTATGTGAACTAAAATTGGCATAAGAATATGCAATTATTTTTTTACTTTTTAGTGTATTTTTTGTTATAGAATATTTGATTTTTGAAGTCGGGTTCCATTTTGTCAAAATAGGTTTTATTTCTCGCTTTTTAGTGACTTTGAAGTTCTATAACTTATTTTATTTGTCTAAATATGGGTAGACCAACAAAACGACCAACTATCTTTTAGTGCATTTCTTTATAACACATTTTTTTTAATCCGATGTTTTTTTTTTTTCATTTTTAGTGCATTTTTTCATAACAGATTTTCAGTTTTTTTACATGCATTTTGTTTGTCTTTTGTAAAAATTTTTTTTGGGGTCGGTTTGTTTTTGTAAAAAATTTTTTTGAAGTCGGTTTTAAAAAAAAAAAAAATTTTCCCATTATGAATGAGTATACCCTTTCAAAAAAAATAAATAAAAATTTCGCAGAAATCGGTTATTACATATAAAATGAGGATTTTCCTTGATTTCCCGGGATCCCCTCACCAGAATGCGATTTGGTACCAATGGGAAACCAAACCCTTTAAAACAAAAATTCAAAATCGGTTCATAAATGACGGAGTTCTGAGATGACACACATAAAAAAAAAAGTTAAAAAAAATACAGACGAATTGAGAACCATCCTCCTTTTTGAAGTCGGGTTAAAAAGAATATTAGTCCATCATTATATTTTCGTTCCATGTACCGTGCCGCGAGGTATAACTAATCTTTTAAACGGTGCAAGATAGGGGAAAATCCTTAGATACAAAAAAGCTTATCTCATAAAAATAAACAACTTTTGTTGAAAATTTTTTTTTCATTCATTCAATATTTCTGCAAATTGATATAAATTTTTCTATTAGCAAATTGACAAATAATCAATATTCTATAATATAATACAATAATAATTTTGATGAATCTTAAAAAGTTAGCATCTAAATTGTTGTAATTTTGCGGGTTGAAGCCATTTTAGTAGTGTGCTTGTGGTATGAACCAACCAAGCTAGTTAGGTGTTAGGTGCATCGGACCTACGATAGTGTGTTTGTGCTTAGCTTGAGAGTGTGAACAACAACACTTAGTAACGATCAGTCGTCATAGACAGTAACACAATAGTTGGTCTAACTGTGGCTATTCAACGCCATGAATAATACAAATAATATTGAAGTAATTACGTATCTGAATTTAATAAACTTATTTTAATTAATTACAATAATCGTTTATTCGCTCGTATCCTAACAAACCCAGTAATTACCACAATAAGTGCTAATTACAATAATCAGAAGTGGTTATCTTAATCAAAATTCGTTATAATTTTGGCGCGATTAAAAACTGCGTGTTAAGTGGTTCAGTACACAAGCAAAGACAGTGGTTAGATATTCACAAATGTTTTTGGTACAATAGTATGGTATTGTGTATTATTGTATGTATAGAAGACATTTGCAAGTTTTTACTAGATGTGATATACTTAACAGACATTGTCGTGTATTTGTATAAATTGTACTGATTGGCAGCCATTTTGAACAAAATTTAACAGTTTGATAAATAACACACGTGTTGCGTATTATTTGTATAAACATTGAAATTTTCAACATTATTTACGGTTATTTTGGATTTATTTCGTTTTTTATCAAATATATTAAAAATGTCTGTACAAGGTGATGGCATAAATGACATTGATGTTGATACAACTAATGTATCATTAAAACCTCGACATTTTACTAATATGGATAAAGTTTTACCTGAATTCAATCCGGTTAAAAATGACGTTAATATTGAAAATTGGATTAAAAAAATGGACGACTTTGGTGTTATGTATGACTGGGATGATGTTTCAATTCGACATTATGCGCTTTCAAAACTTAGTGGAGTTGCGAAAACATGGTGTGATAGTATTTTAGAACCACCAGACTCATGGTTAGATTGGACAGAGTTATTGAAAAATACATTTTCAATTAAAGAAAGTTCAACCAATTTAAGACTGGATGCACAAAACTATAAATGGAAACATGGTCAAAATATTGTGGAATATTACTTCGAAAAATTAGCAAAATGTAATAAATGTAAAATGGAAGATGATGAAACAATTGAGTGGATCGTCAATGGTTTGAATAATTTCCGTATTAAAGATTATTTAGGTCCCTTATCTAGATACAGTAAACCTATTCAATTGTTACCCGATCTAAAATCAGGTGCTAAACACATTGAAGAATTTTTACGTGAAAAACATAGTAATAATTATAATAATTCTAAAAATAAATCTAGTTATTCAAACCCCAAATCTACAAATTCAAAATCAGAATTTAAATGTTTTAAATGCAAAGAAACAGGACATTATGCGAAAAATTGTACTAAAAATAAACAAAACAAGGCAAATGAAAGTACTGTTAGTACAGTAAAACCTGTTAATGTTAATAAAATTGAAAATAGTCAAATAATAGATTCACATTCCAAATATTGTAAGGTTGCTTCTATCAATAATAGGCAAGTTAATTGTTATATTGATTTAGGTAGTAGTATTGTTGCTATGCGTGAAGAAAATGTTAACAAATTAAATTTTTCTTTCTATGAAATAGAAACAGAACCTTTGGTAGGTTACGGCCAAGGTATTGTAAAACCATTAGGGTTATTTACTGCTAATATCTGTATTGATGGCGTTTCAGCGAAAGTAAAAGTTCACGTTGTACCGAATGAATCACAAAATATACCATTATTAATAGGACATCCGTATACAGAACAAAAACATATTACGATTATAAGTCGTACGAATGAATTAATTATACAAAACAATTTCGAAGATGGTTTACCATGTGACAGTCAACCATTAAAAACCAATATTGTAGCTAATAAAACACAATTAATCCCAAACAATTATATTGGTCATATTTCAGTTAGTAGTGATTTAGATAATCATGAATTATATATCGAAGGAGGTATTCGGGAAGTAGGTCAAATTATTCCGCGTTGCGTCGTAGCAACTGACCACCGTGGTCAATTTGAATTACCAGTGTTAAATATTTCAGGCGAAAATTTAACGATAAAAAAAGGTAACATAATCACTCGAGGTGACGTATGTAACGAAAATAAAATAGATAGTTCGAAAAATTTTAAACGCGAAATTAATACCGTTGAAGTTTCAAAGGATGAATTAAACACGGATTTAATTGATGACGATATCGATAAAGTTTTAAATCTTGTAAATGAATATAAGGACGTTATCGCTAGAAATTCAAAACAAATTGGTATTACCGACAAAATAAATATGAAAATTGAATTAGATTCGCATAAACCAGTTTATTATAAACCATATAGGCTTTCTTTTTTTGAACGTAAACAAGTTAAAAATATGATAGATGAATTAAAAGAAGCAAATATAATCGAGGATTGCGATTCACCATTTGCAAGCCCTTGCTTACTCGTAAAAAAGAAAACTGGAGATGTAAGATTATGTATAGATTATAGAGCGTTAAATAAAATAACTGTTAAAAATCATTTTCCTTTACCGAGAATTGATGATCAATTAGATTTATTATACAATCATAAATATTTCACCAGTTTAGATTTATATAGTGGGTATTATCAAATTTCCATGGAGGAAGCTTCAAAACAAAAAACTTGTTTTGTTACACCAGATGGTGCGTATTGCTTTACGCGCATGCCTTTTGGACTTTGCAATGCTCCTGCAATTTTTCAAAAATTGATCAATACAGTCCTTAAAAATTTAAAATATAGTGTAGCATTAGCGTATTTAGATGATATTATTCTACCATCCAAAGATATAGAATCAGGATTAAGTAATCTAAAAGAAATGTTAGAAACGTTAAGGTCATTTAATTTAACCTTAAGAATCGATAAATGCCAATTTTTCAAAACAAAAATTGAATATTTAGGTTTTGAAATAAGTGAATATGGTATTTCACCAGGAAAATTAAAATTAAATAGTATAATCAATTTTCCCAAACTGATTGATACTAAATCAGTTAGAAGTTTTATTGGACTAGCTAGTTATTTCCGTAGATTTGTGAGAAACTTTGCGTTTATAGTCAGACCATTAACCGATTTACTAAAAAAAGGAATTATTTTCAAATGGACAGCATTAGAAGAAGACGCATTTGTCAAAATAAAATCAATTTTAGTAGAATCACCTGTTTTATCAATTTATAATCCAAGTGTTCGTACCGAATTACATACAGACGGTAGTAAAATTGGATTAGGAAGCGTTCTCTTACAAGAACAAAAGGACGGTAAACTTCACCCTGTAGCATATTATAGTCGAAAAACTATACCCGAAGAATCTGTCTATCACTCTTTCGAATTAGAGGCTCTAGCAATCGTTTGCTCTTGCGAAAGATTCCGAGTGTATTTAATAGGTATACATTTTATAATCAGAACAGATTGTAATAGTTTAAAACTTTTAGAAAATAAACGAGATTTGAATCCAAGAATTGGAAGATGGTTTCTCAAATTATTAGAATTTAATTATAGTATCGAATATCATAAAGGGTCGATAAATCAAGTAGCTGACTCATTAAGTCGATATCCTACTGAATCAGCACAAGAAACAAACATTGTGGGATTGCCGGTGTAGTATATCGCCCAGGACCGGTTATGGTCCGTGGGACATATACCCAAAACGCGCGATGAAGTCTGGAAGCTTGTGCAAAAGGTTTCGGTGGATCCGAATTTTGTCTTTGGTCTGAAATGTCAATAGATGAGAAAAAGTGTGAGGGTCCTTTTGTTTACCACCGGACACTTTAATTAATGAACACTTATGATATTTAAAAAAAAACTGCGAGGTAGTGACTCCTAACGGTGATAGTTAGAAGGATATTCAAATCCTTTTATGTCAGATGTTGACAACTAATCGCAATTGTTTTTTTTGAATTTACCACGTGTCGAATTTTCGGAAATTACGATAAAAATCACACAAAGGAGAACAGAATAGGAAATTACATTAAAAACAATAATCACCTACCATATTCTGAATGTGAGTACGATTAAATTTTAATTATTTAATAAAGATTATAGAAAAATAAGAAAAATGAACCAAAAACTTAATGAAATTATATATTTTTAGAGATTTGATAGAGAAAGTAAAGGGCAGCAAAATACACTCAACGGCGATGATTTAATAAAAAAGGAACAAATTTTACAATTAATAATTCTATATGTTAACACACAAAAATATGATTTAAAAAAAAAAAAAAACAGTGAAATGTTTTATCATAAAATAAATCTAATTTCCTTGTATTAATATGTAAGTATAATTTTATTGGTATTAGATTGTATATAACTATTCGGTAGTCCCAATCTATCGGAGGATTCGCAACTGAATTTTCTCACTCGTGGTGTTTATATTCAGTCGTGAATTCCCACAAATTGTCCTTTCAGCATTCATACACCCGGTAAATTCGACGCCATAATTTTTGGCGGTCTAATTTCGAATGTGTTACCCAAATCTGGGTGTGATGTTTAGGCCGTTCTTTAGGACCACCGAGTAATTACTGTACGACTTCTTATGATGTCTCCTTTTTAAAATAAATTATCAATTTCACTAAATGTTTATTATTTTACCAGGTATTTAGAACGATATAAAAAAAATTGAATAGCTGAACGCAATAGAATTTTAGTTGTATCTACGTGGATTTCAACTGGAAAGCGTGTAAATATGGAGAAAAGAAAAATAACAAAATAATTATTACCTTACTGTTTCCGAGATTCGACTGTATCAACACAATGCCGCCCATACGAATAGCACGTAGATATTTACGAGAATGCTGGTATTGTCGCCATTAGCAATTTTGGTCCGGTATATGTTTTATTTTTTATTCTTATTCTTAGTCCAATTAAACTATATGCGTTTTATGTATACATATATATATCCAGCTCGCGATGATAAATCACTAATTCGGAATCGTATTTTCTATATTTTACAATATTCGCAAATGAACAAAATATTGATCCAAAAATAACGTATAATAATAATGTATAGCATTCGTCTAATTATTTGAGTAACATAATAAAAAATATTCGATACTCGATACATAGATTTACTTCTTTCCGCTTTGTAGGTCGATCGTAATCTTTTGTACAAGCTTCCAGACTTCATCGCGCGTTTTGGGTATATGTCCCACGGACCATAACCGGTCCTGGGCGATATACTACAATTGGTAGCAGAGCGTAGTTGGTGTGACGATTCCATCTCACTTACCTAAAATTATAAAATAAAGGCATTAAAAAAGGAGTGTTTAAAACAAGAAAAAAATAAAAAAAATAAATAAATGTAAAGAAAGTGATTTATATGTGGTGGGGGGACCAAACCCTTAACAATAAAATGTAAAAATATAAATATAAGTAAATTAAACTGACAGACAATTGTTAATTAAAAGAAAGTAATAGGGAGATGAATAAAAAAAATAAATAAAATAAAAAAAAAAACGAATGAATAGTTGAATGACGCGCGGGAACCACCTTAAGATTAGTGTTTGAATTTATTATCTCAAGCCGTCTCAAAACACAAGTTTGAACGCACAAAAAAAAAACAAAATATGTTACGCGATCTGTTATTGAGATGAGATCAACATAATGCGGGACTCAACGAGATAAAGTCCGCAAATCGGAGTGACGTAAATTGTTTTTCGGTAGTCGAGTGGAGATTATTGAAAAACAATTTCAGTCATGCAGTTCAGATTACGATCGGCCTACAAAGCGGAAAGAAGTAAATCTATGTATCGAGTATCGAGTATTTTTTTTTTTTTTTATTCTTAGTCCAATTAAGCTATATGCGTTTTATGTATACATATATATATATCCAGCTCGCGATGATAAATTCGATCACTAATTCGGAGTCGTATTTTCTATATTTTACAATATTCGCAAATGAACAGAATATTGATCCAAAAATAACGTATAATGATAATGTATAGCATTCGTCTAATTATTTGAGTAACATAAAAAAAAAATATTCGATACTCGATACATAGATTTACTTCTTTCCGCTTTGTAGGCCGATCGTAATCTGAACTGCATGACTGAAATTGTTTTTCAATAATCTCCACTCGACTACCGAAAAACAATTTACGTCACTCCGATTTGCGGACTTTATCTCGTTGAGTCCCGCATTATGTTGATCTCATCTCAATAACAGATCGCGTAACATATTTTGTTTTTTTTTGTGCGTTCAAACTTGTGTTTTGAGACGGCTTGAGATAATAAATTCAAACACTAATCTTAAGGTGGTTCCCGCGCGTCATTCAACTATTCATTCGTTTTTTTTTTTTTTTTATTTATTTTTTTTATTCATCTCCCTATTACTTTCTTTTAATTAACAATTGTCTGTCAGTTTAATTTACTTATATTTATATTTTTACATTTTATTGTTAAGGGTTTGGTCCCCCCACCACATATAAATCACTTTCTTTACATTTATTTATTTTTTTTATTTTTTTCTTGTTTTAAACACTCCTTTTTTAATGCCTTTATTTTATAATTTTAGGTAAGTGAGATGGAATCGTCACACCGGTTCTACAATTAAAAATTAATACAGATTGGGTAGCCGCACTTCAGCGTACTAACCAAGAAATTTTAAATGTTCGTAATAAATTAGAAGACGGAGATTCTGTCACTCATGATAAATTTACTATGGTAAATGGTAGAGTATATAAAAAGAAAGGTTTAACTTTAAAGTTATACTTACCGGACGATTTACGTCAAGAAATCGTTAGCGAAACTCATAAAAATTTGTGTCATTTAGGAATAGACAAAACGCTAGCAAAAATAAAAGAAACATATTATTTTCCCAATATGAGACAATTTGTAACTTTAGTTATTAATCGCTGCATTAATTGTATTTACTACAAACCAATGACAGGTAAATTACCCGGATTGTTACACCCATTAGATAAAGGTAACACACCTTTCATTACGTGTCATTGTGATCATTTAGGTCCTTTTTTGGAAACAGAAGAAGGAAACAAGTATGTAATTGTCCTTGTAGACGGATTTTCGAAATATAGTATTATGAAACCCGTTAAGACGACAAATACAGACGAAACAATTAAATTTTTAAAACAAGTAATATCGCATTACGGTAAAATGTTAAAATTGATTACGGATCAAGGTTCTGCTTTTACTTCTAAGAATTTTAAAGATTTTTGTACAGATTACGAAATTCAGCATATAAAAGTAGCAGTAGCCACTCCAAGGGCGAATGGCCAAGTCGAAAAAGTCAATTCGTGTATCATAAATTGTTTGGCAACTACTACAAATGATTCAAATAAATATTCCTCTTGGGATAAAAATTTACTTAATGTTCAGTGGGCTTTAAATAACTCACAGCATAGAGTTTTAGGTTGCACTCCATCGGATATTATATTTCGATATAAATCAATTGGATTAAGTGAAAATCCGTTAACTATAGAAATACAAAAATTAAATGAGGAGGCAAACAAAAATTCGGAAAGTGATTCTTTATTTGAAACAATTGCTGAAAAATTAAAAATTAACGAGGAAAAACAATCGGAATATTTTAATAAGAAAAGAAAAGAAACTTTAGTTTATGATCCTGGGGACATTGTTGTAATACAAAGTCAAATTCCCAGTACAGGTTCAAGTCGCAAGTTAGAAAATAGTTTTAAGGGTCCATATGAAATTGTTAAAGCTCTAGATAATGATAGATATTTAGTACAAGATATCGAAGGCGAACAACAATCAAACAAAATTTATAAAGGCATAATTGCTGTTGATAGAATTAAACTTGTTCAGAAAAAGAAATGAATTATTTCACATAAAAATGTATTTAAAGAGTTTAATTTACTTTGTTTAATTTTAAAAGAAAAATATAATGTTCAATATTATTATTTTTTTGTTGTTGTCTATTTGTTAAAAGTTATGTTATTATAAGAGTATTCAAAATGTATAAATAAAAGAAAAGTTTTTTTTTTTGGATTTCAGGCATATAAACTGTAAAATTTGACGAGGTCGCCAAATAGTCACAGGAAGGCCGAACTGTTGTAATTTTGCGGGTTGAAGCCATTTTAGTAGTGTGCTTGTGGTATGAACCAAGCAAGCTAGTTAGGTGTTAGGTGCATCGGACCTACGATAGTGTGTTTGTGCCTAGCTTGAGAGTGTGAACAACAACACTTAGTAACGATCAGTCGTCATAGACAGTAACACAATAGTTGGTCTAACTGTGGCTATTCAACGCCATGAATAATACAAATAATATTGAAGTAATTACGTATCTGAATTTAATAAACTTATTTTAATTAATTACAATAATCGTTTATTCGCTCGTATCCTAACAAACCCAGTAATTACCACAATAAGTGCTAATTACAATAAAATATGTTTTTTAAATATGCATTTTAGAAAAAAATGTTTTAAACAAAAGTTGCACAATTTAAAGGTTGAAACATGGTAAAAGTAAAAGTGCAATAAATATAGTTTTGTTGCATTCCTCCGTTTCCGTGTGGTATAACTTATCTTTTAAACAAGGCAAGGTAGGAAAATTGCTTAAACACAAAATATGTTATTATTACATTATGCTTCTCCCTGAAACATTATTTCTAAAATGCATATTTTTAAAATTATTAGAGTGGTAACTTTTCAAATGATCACACGGTATAAAAATCCTTATAAGCATTAACTTTATATAGATAGAAGCCATGTTATATTAAGTAGACGTCACTTCTAACAATGTCGGTGTTTACACATCGAGCTATGTGTATCATTCATATACTGTGGAACATCTTTTATTAATATCAACTTTAACCATACACTACTAAAGCCGTCGTCAAATATTAGTAGAATGTGTGTGTGCTATGTCGTTTCTATTTTATAAGATTGATGTTAGTCCGGTCATTTTAGACATAAAAATAGTGATCAAATAAAGAAAATTCCGACAGAGCCAAATCTTTGTAGAGACCTTAGGTTTACCACAAGGAATAAAGTGTCAAAAGTCCCCATCAGTCCCATGTGAGCTTAGGGACTTATTCGGGGCCCAAGGTCAAAATTTTAGGTTTTTTGGATTTTTCTCGAAAACGGTAAGTTTTATCGAAAAAGTACCTCGGAGCAAAGTTGTAGATCTTAAAATTCTCTATAAAAATGGTTCCTATGATTTTTTCTCTAAGACCCACTATTTCCCAGATATTGCGCTTGTAAGAATCAAGTTCTACATAATATGCACACATTTCCACACCACCTGTGAGGTAGTGTACTCGGCGCGTTTTTTTTAACGTGGTATCCCCGGTAGGCCTATTCCACGAACCTTTATGACGTTATTTTCAGGAACAATAATTATTTAATAGTATGAAGATTATTGATATGGGTTACTGAGTTTAACTGTCGTTCTAACTTTTTTTTATTACTTTAATCTGACTCATACTCTTCATATTCAACTTCAACAATCATGTTTTCTTCAATTTCTTCTTGTTCTTCTTCTTCTTCTCCTTCCTGTTGATGAACGCTTAGAAATTGTTCAAATGAAGATGAATCAGTTGTCTCTTCATCAAAATCACATGAATCTTCCTCTCTTGTATTTAATTGAACATTTGAGCAAGAGACACCTTGGCAATTGGTACACGCTGGAGAACACTGCAATCCTACTTTTTTACAGCCACATTTGGCACTACAACCTTTCTTGCAATTGCAAAAAATAGTGTTAAGAAGTTTTTCTGGAGCAGGGGGCAGTAAAGTTCGAATCGGTTCCAAAGTATTATTTATCAATTTCCAACCCCAGTCTTCAGGGTTCAGTTCATTGCCTTGCCATGTCTGAACTTGATAGTATACTCGAAACAAATGTTGAGTAGCAGATGCCGATGTTGGAGGAAGACAAGATAGCTGTACTTGCTTTTTGTTTCGTGTATTTTTTACGAATGTTAAATATCTGTACGTATCTATGCAATCAATTTTTTTTGGAGCTCCATAAACCGCAAGAAGAAACCGAATTCCTTTAGTAATTAGTATTTGAGGTGAAGAATTAATTTCTGTAAATACTTTTGCGCAGTCAATCAAATCATTTTTTTCAAATAATTTTAATACTGAATTTTTGCCCCTTCTAAACATTGCTGACGTAGTATCGCATCCGGTTATCGCATGTAAAAATAAAATAAAGTTTTGGCATTTCGGATAAGCTGATAAACTTTTTGAAGAATATATTTCTGTCCGTTGCTGCGCCTTCCCAGGTTTTAAAAAGTAAATAATTTTATCAGATGGAGTCCTTGCAGTGAGTAGTACTAATAAATCAACATCTTCACCCACTACAATAGCTGTATTTCTTGCATTAAATTGTTCTATTGCTGTTTCAATTATGAGGACATCGGCGTCATTAGGAGCTTGTTTCACGGCAATATTTTCAGCTGTTAATTTGTTACTCAACATAGAAATAAAACGAGATTTATTATTAATGTTTGCAAAAAAATGTTGTTGATTAACTGGAACTGTCATAAATTCGTCAAACATTATGTCGGTACCTGAGGATGTTTTTGTAGCACGACGACGTTGTTCTGCAGCTTTTATGTTCTTTGTTGTGTCACTGTAGCCATCAAATACTACCGTAACTGTATGAACTGAATCTTTGGGAGTTACAATTTGTATAATACCCATGATATGAAGCGTATTATTACCGTCCAAAGTATTTACATTGATATCAGCATTATCTGCAACATATTGAACAAATGTGCCAGTTTCTGGTGATAAAATGTGAGGTGGGCGACTGAAAACTGCTGCTGCTTCATACTTCATTGTTTCACTGTAAGATGCGCATAAACCAAACGATGAGAAAATTTGTATAAGCCGTTTTGAACCAAACCGCCGATGGAAAAAAACTGAAAGACCCAGCTGTAATTTAGACTTGAAGGATCTAGGCCGAACAGCAGTCATTATGCTATGACTAATATTTGTGCAAACTAACTTTAAATGATCCAAATTATGACGCTTATTTTTAAGAATGATTTGTCCCAAAAAAAAAGATAATGATTCGGGAATATCGTTATTTATATCTTCAAACATTCTACCCGGTGGCGGGTACATAGTATTATCAAACACACAAGATTGAATATCTTCTCGAATAATTTCTGCCGCAGCTTTTAAAGTTTTCCACCTTTTCATTCAAGTTTTTGTTATCAGACCAGGCTTGACTTAAAATGTCTTGGTAATTGTCTACAAAACAAATAAATGTTAATTTTCCAGGCTTCTCTGTAATAATAATTCTACTACCATACTTTAATTTCAATCGTATTTTTATAATCCCGTTTTCTAAAGCTACATTTTGGCAAACATTCTTCAGTTCATCTAACGAAAACTGGCAGTCATCGCTACTTTCGATGAAATTGAAAATTTCCTCCATTGCAGAGTTTATAGCCTCACTTTGAGGACGGCCAATTTTACCGCCAGTATTAGGTCTCAGGAAGGATTTGTAACAACTGTCATGGTATTTAGCGTCAGCAGCAACTAAATCATACTGAAAATTAATACGCGCAAAGACAGCTTTTGACACATCATCAGAACGATCTTTAGCTAATTTTAAAATGGAATCTTTGAATGTAAGTGTAGAAACTTTATGAATTTTTCGGCGATAAATCTTCACTTTCTTCTTTTCTGCTTCTTCATCCGCTTCATCGCCACAAAATAAGCAGTGGTTTTTAAAACAAAAGCTGGATTCACTTATTCGCGCTCTAGTATGAGGTGGACTTACTTTTGAAGTACTGGCCTGTTCTTCCTCACGTTGTCTTTTTGATGCAGAGATTGAAGTTTTCCGGGTGTATGATTTTCTGCAATCCACGTGAATTGTAACGGATTTTTGGCTTCTTAAATAATCAGCAAACTCATCACTTCTCGCGACGCTTGCATCGATTAAAGTTGGCATTCCACGACTGACCACAACAGTTTCATCTTCAGTCAAAAGTTTATTACAAATAAAGCAAAATTGTGACATTTTTTGTTAAATATTAATCAGCACTAATTTCAATAGTAGACGCTTGTAATAAATACGTATAGTCACTCGAACTGCTCGTTCAACACTAAAAGAAGCAGGTATACGTGAACGACACCACATGGACAAAAGAATAGGCAGATGTTTTTCAAGGCCAGATGTTATTCAAGTAGAGGGGATTCGGTAAGGGACCGGCGGTCGTTTTAGAGTAAATTTTCTTAGAATAGTATAATGTATACATAGAAAAGGCACGAGTAGGCATTTTTGCTTGCTTGAGTACCTAAATATGTATATACGTGGCATATGTGTGCATACTATGTAGAACATGATTCTTACAAGCGCAATATCTGGGAAATAGTGGGTCTTAGAGAAAAAATCATGGGAACCATTTTTATAGAGAATTTTAAGATCTACAACTTTGCTCCGAGGTACTTTTTCGATAAAACTTACCGTTTTCGAGAAAAATCCAAAAAACCTAAAATTTTGACCTTGGGCCCCGAATAAGTCCCTAAGCTCACATGGGACTGATGGGGACTTTTGACACTTTATTCCTTGTGGTAAACCTAAGGTCTCTACGAAGATTTAGCTCTGTCGGAATTTTCTTTATTTCAAATGTCTAAAATGACCGGACTATGTGTATTATGTTCGCGTTGAAAATACACGCAAGACTGTTATAATTTCGTTTATATTCTCTCTCATTATTCACCATATATACCATAAAGGTTGTTCAAATCTTACCCTTAAGGGAAAAATGTTATAATTTAGTAAATAAAATCGTATGGCCGCATTACACGTAAAATATAGTTACTTCATAAAAATTAAAGATAATATTATTCTGACATCAACATTTAATATCAAAAAACATCTTGGTTGGGGATACAATTCAAGAACTTTGCCTTTCCGGATTTCTGGGTAACTCTATCAGCTCCGACTTTCTGGATAGCTCTATCAACTGAGCTTCCCAGATACTAAGATGGTAAGGCACTGGTGCCGAACGCCAGTCAAGAAGTGTATGGTTTTTCATAACAAACATTGATGTGTTACTAATGTTCAGACATAGTACTTAAATGTAAAATTAAGTAAATGCAAGTCACCCCCGTTAGTATAACATAACCGAAAGGAAAAATTCCTAATAATGTGTGGATAAGATACAATCAATGAAACCAATTCAATTCCTCTTGTTTCATAAAATAAAGACTATTCATGCCCAGAAAAATTTAATTCTAAATAACCTCTTAAATATACGAAGTTTAAAAAAAAGGCTCAGTAATCATTTTAAAGACAGTACAATTCTCTACAAACAGTGGTGGATTTATCGGGTAGACAAGATAGGCAGCTGCCTAGGGCGGCAAAGATATAACACTACTTGAGTGATCGTACAAGCCTGGTCATTCTTGAATCATTGAAAATGACTTTATTTTTTTCCTTATAATATTATATTTTGTTGTATCAATATGGAGTCACGTGATCCGATATGGCTCGAGCGTCAATGCCGGTAATTTGACACGAAAATTTTACATGGATGACAATTAATCAAATAATAACGATCAATTAATAACGATTGGCGCCTAGCGAAGAACTTGGTTTAATCCCATGTTCTGGCATTTTTGACGAAGGCGTTCAAACTGATCCATTTCAATGACCGACGCCAGCGTCGAAAGTCACAAAAATATACCTCAAAACCGCCCTTGGGTGTCATAAAATTAATATGAATAAATTCCTAAATTCCTCGAGTACAACGCGATTGAAGCGTGTTTTTGCAGGCACACAGTCACGTGTAAATTTTGTTATTGAAATTCCGCGATCATCCTTTGAAAAACATTAATATATTGACATCAAATGTTCGTCCAGAAATAAAATCAATATAAAATAAAGAAAAAAACATTACTTTTTCATGAATGTACACAAATAAAGAGAAAAATAAATTTTAAGTTTTTAATTTTATATACATAACCCCAATCGATTTTACTCAAAATTCACAATGAAAAATTTTAATTTTACAATCAAAATTCAAAATCAAAGGGTGAAATCAGAGATAACTATGTTTCAAACAGTATAAACTAAAATTATAAAAGGGAAATATGTTGTGTGTATGTTTGTCCGAATTGTTTGGAGCAGTGGCGTAGCGTGGGTGTCAGCCGTCCGGGGCGAAAGCAAATTTTGCCGCCCTCTTATTAAGGTATTTCAATTTAAAAGACTATAATATACAGTATGTTTTACAATATAATAATCACATTTATTACAAAAATTCTTACACATATGCCACTTACATTGATATAACAGGTATAGAACACATATGATTATAAATTTCGATTTTTGCCCCAATTTCCTAGATCAAAATTTTTTTTTATTTTATACAATTTTTGCCGCCCTCTAAAGGTGGCGCCCCTGCTGTCCCCACTACGCTACGCCACTGGTTTGGACAAAACTATGATGATGGAAGAAGTTCAAAATTACATACCGTTTCCGAAGTCATAGCCGTTTTTTGACGACTAGATCTCTAATATACTTTATAGTTTCTCTCGAAATACCAACATTGACAAAATTTCGGAAACAAATTAAAATATAAAAAAAAAATTGTCGTTTTAAATTGTCAAAATTTAGAAAAAAATAGTTTGACATAAATTCCAATGCATTCTCTAAAATAATTTTTTGAAGCCCAGACAACGTTGGGCTTTTTCTGCTCATGATTTTGGGTATACACTATTTAAAAAAATGGTCAAATACGTTTTGTTTTTACAGTGGCCAAAAATCGACTATACGTGGAAGTTTCTATACATTTTGAAAACTAAAGCTTTGAAGTTTGTAGTTTCATCTGTACTATTTTGAAACCAGTTATTTTAAAATATACTTACTTGTTTTCATCATATCAAGAATATAAACGAAATGGAATAAAAACCACTTACCTAGAAAAAAAAGAATTGTAATTAATTTAATTCGTTTGTGTTTAATAAAAAGCATATCTTATAATTAAATACATAATAACTGAAAATTACATTTAATAAGTTAATTTCTTAAATACCCTTCATATATTGAGTTCAATATCAATACGAGAACTGTTTATTTTACTTTTTATACACGTGCAAACCAAAAATACAAAATAGTATATAAAGGTGCTTGAACTAATTAACTAATTTAGTCAATTAATAATTTTAACCGTTACAAATTCGATACCAAATTTACGCTTATATAATAGTCCACAGTACAACACAGTGTTTTTTTAATGATTTGTAATAGGCAAAATTTTTGTCAGTAGCTTCCTTTCGACGAGACGCCCAACTTTTCTCTTGCGAAAATTCTCGATGAGAGTGACTAACGAAGCGTTTTACAAAATGGATGGCGTGACAGGTCTTCCACCCCCAACATAACGGGGTATACATTGTTATTAGTAACAAACTGATTTTTATACTTTTAATTAAAGCTCTGAACATGTCCATGTAAAATTTCCATTTATAAATTAGAAAAATGTTTTCTTATTTCAATGGAACACAACGTTTATACATATTATAGATCTCATTTCTTCAACCTTTAGTTCATAAAATAATACTAATATTGTTTTTATCGTGAATGCACTCAATGCCAAGTAACGGTTATTTAAGAAGCGCCAAGTAATAACTATGTATACCCCGATATTTAAACATATTGGGGGTGAGGGACCTGCCTGTCACACCATCCATTTTGTAGGACACACGTTTTTTTGAGGTCTTTATTACATTATCTCACAATTTAACTAACAAATTAACTGTTACTGATCAAATTTTTGCTATCGTCAAACAAACAAGTTACTTTCTTACGCGCTTCGCTAGTCACTATCATCGAGAATATTCACGAGAGAAAAGTTGGGCGTCTCGTCGAAAGAAAGCTACTGACAAAAATTTAGCGTGTTACTAATCATTAAAAAAAACGGTGCTGTACTGTGGACTAATATTTTATTTGTCTACAGAATATAAAAATATTCAATATCATGAATCCTACTGATGACATTTTTGCAAACAAATTCGAGTAGCCGTGAATTTTATTGATTCTTCCGTATCATCATTTATTTAGTCCTTAAATAAATAACGATAAGCTGGTTTGAAATTGTATTTGTTATAAATCACTCGGTATACATAACAGAAGCATAGAATTGAAAACCGATTGAAAAGTTAATCTTTTAATCTATCAGTTCAATAGTTGTTTCATATGAATGTCAATATAAAAGTTTTAAAAAATTATTTAAAATTTAATTCGTTTGTTAAATAAAAAAAAAATTTACCGCATATATATAAAGTTTACAAATGTAACTCAGTTGTCTATAAAAAATATTATTGATAGTCAATATAAACCCATTCACAAAATTGAAATTATTTAATTTTAAGTACATACTAAATTTTTAACAATAAATACTATTAAATAATTTTGTAAAATAAATTATTGACTACTTTGATAAAACATTTTTATAACCGGTATATAATATATACCAGGGTATATTAGGTTTAGTTCCGACTTTGTAACGGTTGATAACATTGATCGCAAAAACAAAATGTTGGTATAAGTGTTCATATATATCCGTCCGTGCGTAAACTCTATAACTCAAAAACGAAAAGAGATAGCGGGCTGAAATATCGTACGTGTGTTGTAGACCTCCGTGAACTGGGCATACGAGTTCAACCAAAATTAAAACTAACTATATGAAAAAATTGTACCAAAATTGTACCTAATTGTACCACAAAAAGAAAAAATTGTACCTTCCAAATAACCCAAAAAATCGACCCCGAAAAAATGGGCCGCATACGACTTCGTCGGAAATTAAATTTGAATATGCCAAAAAATTGTACCAAAATTGTACCTAATTGTACCGCAAAAAGAAAAAAAATAACTTTTCAAATAACCTAGGAAAACGACTTCGAAAATTTTTGATGTCGAATTCATCACTTCTACATGAAAAAAATATACAATATAACTACATGAAATATTTGAACCAAAACTGTACCTGATTGTATTACAGAATAATCAAATGAAACCTCGGAAATAACTCAGAAAATCGACCTCGAAAAATTGAGCCGCACACCATTTCGAAAGAAATTAAATTTTAATATGCCAAAAAATTGTACCAAAATAGTCCGTAATTGTACCGTAAAAAGAAAATAATTAACTATTCAAACTACCTAGAAAATCCACTTCGAAAATTTTTGATGTTAGATTCATTAGTACATAAAATTCAGAGGCTATTATATTTGAAGTGAAATAATTGTAGAACTATTGTGCATAACAAAAACCGCTAAAAACCAAAATTTAACTTACATATTTTATAAATACCTTCGAAAAAAGTGCCACTTCGAAAAATATTTTGTCAGTTTTACCTATTATTGGACCTTCTATAAAAATTTAACGTTGCCAAAATATTATGTTTGAAGAGTATTTTGACATACTATTCAAACCAAAAATTGTACCTCCTCGATAAAGAAAAATTAACCAAATAGACATATTTTTGGAGATTTGACCCTTTTGGGACGCATTTTGAGAAAATGTTTCTATGGCACCAGATAGCCTTTCACTAGAGGATAATGATTGCATAAAACAAAAAAATTGTACCTTATATCTAAGAAAGAAAAATCAGTTTTTCTGTTTCGCCCATTTCGGACATTCCTAGTGAAAAACTGAAAATGTAAAATAATTGTACCAAAATTGTACCCCGTATATCCGTAAACAGCAAAAAAATATCTCTTCAAATAAGGGAGATATTAAAGGTTGGATGTTTTACCTATTTCGGACCTGGCCAGAAAAAAAATTTTTTGACCAAAATATTTTGTTCGTGGAGTACTTCGGCATATCATGGTTAACAAAAATTGTACCTCTTGTATAAGGGCCGAAATTAACAAAATTGTACCAAAATGGACATAATTTTGAAGATTTGAACCTTTTGGGACAATTTTTGGGTAAATGTTTCTTTGACACAAGATGACTTTTGACTAGAGGATAATGATTGCATGCAAGAAAAAAATTGTACCTTTTAAATAAGGGAGAAAAATCAGTTTTTCTGTTTCACACATTTCGAACACTCCTAGCGAAAAACTGAAAATGTAAAATAATTGTACCAAAATTGTACCCGGTAAATCCGCAAACAGTAAAAGAATATCTTTTAAAATAAGAGAGATATTAAAGGTTGGTTTTTTTACCCATTTCGGACCTGGCCAAAAAAAAAATTTTTTGAACAAAATAGTCTGTACATGGTACACTTTAGCCAGCCATATAAAACAAAAATTGTACCTCTTGTATAAGGGGCGAAATTAACGAAAATGTACCAAAATAAACTAAATTTTGGAAATTTGACCCTTTTGGGACACTTTTTGGGTAAATGTTTCCCTGGCATAAGATGACTTTTTACTAGAGGATAATGAATACATGAAAGGCAAAAATTGTACCTTTAAAATAAGAGAGAAAAATCAGTTTTTCTGTTTCGCCCATTTCGGACACTCCTAGCGAAAAACTTAAAATGTAAAATAATTGTACCAAAATTGTACCCCGTATATCCGCAAGCAGCAAAAGAATATCTTTTCAAATAAGGGAGATATTAAAGGTTGGTTTTTTTACCCATTTCGGACCTGGCCAGAAAAAAAATTTTTTGACCAAAATATTCTGTTTATGGAGTACTTTGGCATGTCATGAATAACAAAAATTGTACCTCTTGTATAAGGGGTGAAATTAACGAAAATTTAATAATAATAAGATCTTTATTGACATGCCGAAGCTAATCAACTATTACATATTCTTTAACAAAGCATTCTAAATTCTAGTATTCAAAATAAAACTTAAAGGACAAAAAAAAAAAACAAGAACAAAAACTAACAATTCATGAGTTTAACAAAATAAATGCTATAAATTCTTACATTATTTACAGTTTCTAACAAACAATAAAAACATAAAAAGAGAAAAAGAGAAAAAGAAAAACAAATTCAAAACAACAAGAAATTTACGTGTCTTCAGAGATTAAAGTCTTCTCTTCCTTTCACTCTTAACTTTGTCTATATATTCCGCAACTATTATTATATGTCTTGCATCTCTGACATTCAAAACTTGGTCCAGCGAAACTAAGCCTTCTTTTAATATATTCTCCCTCACTCCCTCACTTATACCCTGACATTCAAAAATAAAATGATATCCCGATTCACACCCTCCACATAAAACACACACTCTCTCACCATTCACTTTATTTTTATTCTCCCATATATACCTTCCCATTCTAAAATTTGCAAGTACTCTTCTTGTGTCCCTGTCTGCAACTGGCAGATAAGGTGCCCCGTTCTCATAGTGCCCAATCTTGTTGAAAGCCTCTAAAGATGGTAATAGTGCTATTCGTTCAAACATCCTTTTCCTATAATTTTCTTCAAGACACATTTTAATTAATTTTTTTTTAAGTGCATAGTTCAAATCCTCCATGTCCTCGTTAATTCCTATTTCATTCCTTATTTCAACCACTCTATCTTTCATACCCAGGTTAAAGCAATCTTTTTGTATCCTCTTTGTGCTGTCATGGATACGATTGTAATAATTTAAGCACTGTTGTCTTAAAAAAGCTTCGAATGGCAATTCACCCAATTCTACTAGCGTTGCTTCATTAGGAGCAGAGGCCGCTATTCCTAGTATATGTTTATATACGCCGCAGACAAGACTATTTAATCTTGGGTCTATTTTTCCCAATCCCCATACCTGTGCGCCGTATGACAACACCGGAAAAAGCAACGCCTTGACTATTCGTAAACAGACACTTACCGGCAAATTACGATGCTTATTAACATATATTTTAACAGTTGCACATACACTCTTGGCTTTCCGTAAAATATTCTCTTGTTGCTCTTTCCATTGTCCATCATGTGAAATATACACTCCCAAATATTTAAAATGTCTTACACACTCAATTTTTTCTCCATACATATTCCACTCACACTTGTTAGTCATTCTTGAACCCTTGCTTACGACTAACATTTTGGTTTTCTCCACGTTCACTCTCAATTTCCACTTCTCACAATATACTTCCACACCATTTAGAGCTCTTCTCATTCCTCCAATCGAATCAGACAGCAGAACTACATCATCTGCGTACATTAGTACTTTAATTTCCGTATTTCGAATGCATGGGCTTATTGTATCAATTTCTTCCAGGTACTGTGGTATATCATTAATAAATAATAAAAATAGTATTGTTGACAATTGGCATCCCTGTCTCAGCCCGCGCCGAGTGCTAAAATATTTTGTAATATATCCGCCATCTAATTTCACACAGCACTGAGATTGCGCATATAAAGATTTCAATATCTCTATTGTGTTGTTGGACATTTTTAATTTTTCCAATTTATGCCATAGGAGAGTCCTGTCTACTGAGTCGAAAGCCTTGCATAGGTCTATAAAACAGCAGTACATCTTGTTCCTTTTCCTTTTTAAATTTTTCTCGATTAAATATTTTAACACAAGGATGTTATCTACTGTTTCATACCCCTTTCTAAATCCACTTTGAAACTCACTAATTATATTGTTCTCAGAAGCCCATTCTTGTAATCGTTCAGACAACATTTTTGTATATACCTTACTTATATTTGGCAATAATGTAATAGCTCTATAATTATTCACATCATTCATTTTTCCTTTTCCTTTATACATATTACAGATAATACCCGTTGTCCATGCATCTGGAAATTGTCTACTTGATTGCATTACTTGAAACAGCTCCGTTATTACACTCACAAACCTGTTACATCCAACTAGGCAAACCAGAAACTCATTCAAGAAACCATCGATACCTGCCGCTTTACCTTTTTTTAATTGTTTTATGGTTTCAAACACCTCTGTCAAAACTACCCCTTTATCCAATTCTTCAACATATACTGCATTTTGCACTTCACATTCGTTCTCTGCATTTTCACATGCATCTGTATCATATAGATTTTTATAATATTCGATCCATTCATTCTGCCCAATAATTCCATTTATTGTACTACTACGCTTATTAGATACTAGCTTCCACAATGCTTTGTCATCTCTATTTTCTAGTGCATAATTAATATCTTCCACTATTTTCTCTTCATGTTGTCGTTTTTTCTTAAACAAAACCTCTTTATATAACTTCCTTGATTCCATATACGTTCTTAAAGTTTCTTCATTTCTTGATTGTCTGAACATACGTAACTTATTCTTTGCGACCTGCTTAAATCGGCTACATTCTTTATCAAACCAACTGTTCCTATTTTTGGTCGGATTCGCATTTTGTTTGCATTCCATACTTGCTGACATGTATATCATCCATTTATTCAATATATTCACTGAGTTTTTTACATCTCCTTTGCTCAAAAACCACCTGATTCCAATTTCATAAAATTTTGACTCCACTGATAATTCGCATTTTTGTAATAACTCCTCCCCGCATCTTTCCAACCATTTATATTTAATTAATTTTTCATTTTGATAGCTTTGTGATATTTCGCTGTATTCTATATACATTATTTGGACATCTAATGGCATATGCTGGGACTCTAGTTCTTCTCGCACACTGAGGTTCACACCATATTCATATAGTGTGGATGACGTTAAGACATAATCTATGACACTGCAGCCATTATTACTTATGTATGTCCATTCTCCTTCTGTATCCCCCTTCGTTCTCCCATTCAAAATATATAATTGTACGCTTTCACAAAAATTTACCATCATGCGCCCGTAATTATTAATCGTATTATCTTTACTTACTCTTTCATTAACTAATATTATTTCTTTAAACATTTGCACATCGCTCTCATCTATATCATCCCTCATATACTCCTGCTCATTACCCACTCTGGCATTAAAGTCTCCGCCTAAAAGAATTTCCACTTCTCTGTATTTTTCCCTTAACTCCCATATTTCGTTTTCTAATTTTGTAAAAAAATTCCTATCTGAGTACACTGAATTTTCAGGGTGATGATACACTGTCCCAATTAACAATTTTTTCCCATCATTATTCAAAAGTGTCCATATTACTTCTTCGATTTTATTCTCCACTAACATAATTTTATCTTTAAGTTCATTTTTATAATAAACACACAGTCCTCCGGGGTATCTACCTCTATCACTTATACGACATCTATTTTTGCTCAAGCATTCATAACCTTTCATTTCGCATATTTTTCCTGTAGGTAACCAAGTTTCAACCAAACAACATATATCATAGTTCTGTAAATATTCAATCACATTTTCATTTTCCGATTTTCGTTGCCATCCTTCAATGTTCCAAAAAAC
The DNA here is from genome assembly GCA_963920215.1 of Nineta flava. Classification (NCBI taxonomy): domain Eukaryota; kingdom Metazoa; phylum Arthropoda; class Insecta; order Neuroptera; family Chrysopidae; genus Nineta; species Nineta flava. Next base: position 93,472,632 of record OY986040.1, read on the forward strand.
CAAGTTTAAACGTCTTTCACTGTTGCATTCGCTACGAACTTTTTTAACGGAGTTTCTCTTAATTTCTTAGATTCTTGTCGAATTTTCCCTTGTTCGAAGTTAAGAGTCTCTTCATATTCTTCAGACGATTGTTCTACTAACATTCTTTTCTTGCGACGTTCATCATCTTCTATTTTTTTATTTAAATTCCTTTTTTGACTTTGCTCCACCCGAATTTCGTACGGTAAGTCCTCATTTATATATATCTTTGTTCCCTTAAGATTACTTTTCCCCTTCAGGATTTCCGTCTTTTTTCTCATATTATTCAAACAGACTTTTATTGGCCTACTAGAACTTCCCTTTCTTCCGATTCTAAAAGATTCTTCTATATCATCAGGTTTGATATTTACTCTAAGCTTTTCTTGCGCTAAGTTAATAATTATTTCTTCCAGCCCTACCTCGTTTTCTTCCATTTCCTGAATTCCGTGAATTATAACGTTTCTTTTGTTCATATGTCTTCATAAATTGACGATTGTTTTTTGCTGTTCAGTTACCTTCAGTTTCAATGCGTCATTATCTTGTTTCACTTTCTCACACATATTTTGTACCCATTGAATTTCATTTCTAATGGATTGTATATTTTCTTCCATAACATCCAATTTATTTAGCTTAATTAGAATTTCGTCCAACTTTTTTTCCATTTAAAAAAATTTTTTTTTTTCTTTTTTTAATTTGATAATTATAACGCGGTGTCACTTTATAACAAGAGTCAATGTTTTTGCTACTTATTACAAAATTATTTTAAATGAAATGTATTTAAACAAAATTTTCCCAATAATTAATATTATTAGTTTATAAAATGATGCAATAGAATAGAATGAACAAACAAGAAATAAAAAAATAAAAAAGTTTAGCTTCCAACCGTACGATTTGAACCTTGGACCTTTTGAATCACAGCCACGCACTATATCCACAGCGTCACAAAGGTATACAGTTTATGTCTCCAAATTTTTTGTTGCCAAAAAAAATTCACTGCTAGCGATTAACCTATTCTTTTTCACAGTTTAATAAACTTTTCCTTTCATTACTTGATTGCTTTAAAACTTCATAAATAATTACACAACTTAAGCAATACCCTTCAGCACAACACTTTATTAAACACACAAATATATCCTTAATCCACTTTTAATTTCTTATTTAAGTTTTATTACACACTTGACATTCAAGGTACATTTGGTACATTTAACGAAAATGTACCAAAATAAACTAAATTTTGGAAATTTGACCCTTTTGGGACAATTTTTGGGTCAATGTATCTCTGGCATAAGATGACCTTTTACTAGAGGATAATGATTGCATGAAAAACAAAAATTGTACCTTTTAAATAAGGGAGAAAAATCAGTTTTTCTGTTTCGCCCATTTCGGACACTCCTAGCGAAAAACTGAAAATGTAAAATAATTGTACCAAAATTGTACCCCGTAAATCCGCAAGCAGCAAAAGAATATCTGTTCAAATAAGGGAGATATTAAAGGTTGGTTTTTTTACCCATTTCGGACCTGGCCAAAAAAAAATTTTTTTGAACAAAATATTCTGTACATGGTACACTTTAGCCAGCCATATAAAACAAAAATTGTACCTCTTGTATAAGGTGCGAAATTAACGAAATTGTACTAAAATAAACTAAATTTTGGAAATTTGACCCTTTTGGGACACTTTTTGGGTAAATGTTTCCCTGGCATAAGATGACTTTTTACTAGAGAATAATGAATACATGAAAGAGACAAAAATTGTACCTTTAAAATAAGGGAGAAAAATCAGTTTTTCTGTTTCGCCCATTTCGGACACTCCTAGCGAAAAACTTAAAATGTAAAATAATTGTACCAAAATTGTACCCCGTAAATCCGCAAGCAGCAAAAGAATATCTCTTCAAATAAGAGAGATATTAAAGGTTGTTTGTTACAATAATTTGAGATTCTTGGAAATTTCTTACATACTTTAATATACAATAAAAAATGATGCGTGTCGTACACTTCTAAACTTAGTCTTCCGTAGTATGTACTAGGTATAGCAATCAGTAATTTTACTACCCAGAATTTATAATTATTCATAAATACATTTATATTTTATTGCAAATATTATTACCAATATGACGGGAGTTTGGTGGATGAGGTCAGTTCCTTGCAGATGAGCTCATAACGGATTAATATTATTATATTATTATATTATTATATTATTATAATTTTTTTTATGCGCAATGAATTAATATCTGTCAACCTAGCACAACAACTTTTTCAAATCAAGTCGAAAGCCAGAATGAATGCCAGAAATTTTAATACTTTCCTCGGAATATAGATTGAGAAGTAAATTATTTTTTTAAAATCTAATGGTATTATAAATTGTGGTATTTTTTTCTAAAAGAGCCAAATTATGAGTTATTTTGTTTCGAGTATTGTGGTATAAGTTTTATTAGTTTAATAACTTGTTTCAACTCGAAATCAACCGTAATGGTACTCATATTTCTTAAAAGCCAGAAATATTAGTTTGTTATTTACTTGATTTAAGTGAAAACCGATTGTAAGCGTCGTTTAAACCCAGTATAATATATATATATAAGGGTATTATAAGTTATATTAACATTGAAGTATCATTTTCGAAGCCCGATTTTTTCTATTTTTGGCTAATATTGCCTAAACTATTGAAGCTATGAAAAAATTGTTTATACAAAATATATGTGCATTTTTATTTCCTACCAAATTCATATGAAAAACAATATCAACAAACTGAACAGTTAGGGGGATATCAAGGAAACAAAGATACTTATCCCCGTAAAAAACAATGTGGCTGAGGGTAGTTAATCCAAAGTGGTTTTCGCACTTGGTTATTAACCCCGTTTACGTTCCCACAAGCTGCCATTGACGTTATAGTTTTTTAAGATGAGATCTCATTCAAGTACTTTGGAAAAAGCAACACACAATTTCTCCGTTAAAGAAGAGCGACAAAATTTAGTTTAACACAAGAAATACACGATAAAATAGCGGCAAATTTGGCGACTACTTTCGACTTGATTTGAAAAAGTTGTTGTGCTAGGTTGACAGATATTAAATATATCTATGATATGCAAGGAACTGACCTCATCCACCAAACTCCCGTCATATTGGTAATAATATTTGCAATAAAATATAAATGTATTTATGAATAATTATAAATTCTGGGTAGTAAAATTACTGATTGCTATACCTAGTACATACTACGGAACCCTAAGTTTAGAAGTGTACGACACGCATCATTTTTTATTGTATATTAAAGTATGTAAGAAATTTCCAAGAATCTCAAATTATTGTAACAAACAACCTTTATATCTCTCTTATTTGAAGAGATATTCTTTTGCTGCTTGCGGATTTACGGGGTACAATTTTGGTACAATTATTTTACATTTTCAGTTTTTCGCTAGGATTGTCCGAAATGGGCGAAACAGAAAAACTGATTTTTCTCCATTATTTAAAAGGTACAATTTTTGTCTTTCATGCAATCATTATCCTCTAGTAAAAGGTCATCTTATGCCAGAGAAACATTTACCCAAAAAGTGTCCCAAAAGGGTCAAATTTCCAAAATTTAGTTTTTTTAGGTACATTTTCGTTAATTTCACCCCTTATACAAGAGGTACAATTTTTGTTAATCATGACATGCCAAAGTACTCCACGAACAGAATATTTTGGTCAAAAAATTTTTTTTCTGGCCAGATCCGAAATGGGTAAAAAAACCAACCTTTAATATCTCCCTTATTTGAAGAGATATTCTTTTGCTGCTTGCGGATTTACGGGGTACAATTTTGGTACAATTATTTTACATTTTCAGTTTTTCGCTAGGAGTGTCCGAAATGGGCGAAACAGAAAAACTGATTTTTCTCTCTTATTTAAAAGGTATAATTTTTGTTTTTCATGCAATCAGTATCCTCTAGTAAAAGGTCATCTTATGCCAGAGATACATTGACCCAAAAATTGTCCCAAAAGGGTCAAATTTCCAAAATTTAGTTTATTTTGGTACATTTTCGTTAATTTCACCCCTTATACAAGAGGTACAATTTTTGTTATTCATGACATGCCAAAGTACTCCATGAACAGAATATTTTGGTCAATAAATTTTTTTTCTGGCCAGGTCCGAAATGGGTAAAAAAACCAACCTTTAATATCTCCCTTATTTGAAAAGATATTCTTTTGCTGCTTGCGGATATACGGGGTACAATTTTGGTACAATTATTTTACATTTTAAGTTTTTCGCTAGGAGTGTCCGAAATGGGCGAAACAGAAAAACTGATTTTTCTCTCTTATTTTAAAGGTACAATTTTTGCCTTTCATGTATTCATTATCCTCTAGTAAAAAGTCATCTTATGCCAGGGAAACATTTACCCAAAAAGTGTCCCAAAAGGGTCAAATTTCCAAAATTTAGTTTATTTTGGTACATTTTCGTTAATTTCACCCCTTATACAAGAGGTACAATTTTTGTTATTCAAGACATGCCAAAGTACTCCATGAACAAAATATTTTGGTCAAAAAATTTTTTTTCTGGTCAGGTCCGAAATGGGTAAAAAAAACAACCTTTAATATCTCCCTTATTTGAAGAGATATTCTTTTGCTGCTTGCGGATATACGGGGTACAATTTTGGTACAATTATTTTACATTTTAAGTTTTTCGCTAGGAGTGTCCGAAATGGGCGAAACAGAAAAACTGATTTTTCTCCCTTATTTTAAAGGTACAATTTTTGCCTTTCATGTATTCATTATCCTCTAGTAAAAAGTCATCTTATGCCAGGGAAACATTTACTCAAAAAGTGTCCCAAAAGGGTCAAATTTCCAAAATTTAGTTTATTTTAGTACAATTTCGTTAATTTCGCCCCTTTACAAGAGGTACAATTTTTGTTTTATATGGCTGGCTAAAGTGTACCATGTACAGAATATTTTGTTCAAAAAAATTTTTTTTTGGCTAGGTCCGAAATGGGTAAAAAAACCAACCTTTAATATCTCTCTTATTTGAAAAGATATTCTTTTACTGTTTGCGGATTTACCGGGTACAATTTTGGTACAATTATTTTACATTTTCAGTTTTTCGCTAGGAGTGTTCGAAATGTGCGAAACAGAAAAACTGATTTTTCTCCCTTATTTAAAAGGTACAATTTTTTTCTTGCATGCAATCATTATCCTCTAGTCAAAAGTCATCTTGTGTCAAAGAAACATTTACCCAAAAATTGTCCCAAAAGGTTCAAATCATCAAAATTATGTCCATTTTGGTACAATTTTGTTAATTTCGGCCCTTATACAAGAGGTACAATTTTTGTTAACCATGATATGCCGAAGTACTCCACGAACAGAATATTTTGGTCAAAAAATTTTTTTTCTGGCCAGGTCCGAAATAGGTAAAACATCCAACCTTTAATATCTCCCTTATTTGAAGAGATATTTTTTTGTTGTTTACGGATATACGGGGTACAATTTTGGTACAATTATTTTACATTTTCAGTTTTTCACTAGGAATGTCCGAAATGGGCGAAACAGAAAAACTGATTATTCTCTCTTAGTTAAAAGGTACAATTTTTTTGTTTTATGCAATCCCCTCAAAATATCCTATATCAAAATATCCCCTAGTGAAAGGCTATCTGGTGCCATAGAAACATTTTCTCAAAATGCGTCCCAAAAGGGTCAAATCTCCAAAAATATGTCTATTTGGTTAATTTTTCTTTATCGAGGAGGTAAAATTTTTGGTTTGAATAGTATGCCAAAATACTCTTCAAACATAATATTTTGGCAACGTTAAATTTTTATAGAAGGTCCAATAATAGGTAAAACTGACAAAATATTTTTCGAAGTGGCACTTTTTTCGAAGGTATTTATAAAATATGTAAGTTAAATTTTGGTTTTTAGCGGTTTTTGTTATGCACAATAGTTCTACAATTATTTCACTTCAAATATAATAGCCTCTGAATTTTATGTACTAATGAATCTAACATCAAAAATTTTCGAAGTGGATTTTCTAGGTAGTTTGAATAGTTAATTATTTTCTTTTTATGGTACAATTACGGACTATTTTGGTACAATTTTTTGGCATATTAAAATTTAATTTCTTTCGAAATGGTGTGCGGCTCAATTTTTCGAGGTCGATTTTCTGGGTTATTTCCAAGGTTTCATTTGATTATTCTGTAATACAATCAGCTACAGTTTTGGTTCAAATATTTCATGTAGTTATATTGTATATTTTTTTCATGTAGAAGTGATGAATTCGACATCAAAAATTTTCGAAGTCGTTTTTCTAGGTTATTTGAAAAGTTATTTTTTTTCTTTTTGCGGTACAATTAGGTACAATTTTGGTACAATTTTTTGGCATATTCAAATTTAATTTCCGACGAAGTCGTATGCGGCCCATTTTTTCGGGGTCGATTTTTTGGGTTATTTGGAAGGTACAATTTTTTCTTTTTGTGGTACAATTAGGTACAATTTTGGTACAATTTTTTCATATAGTTAGTTTTAATTTTGGTTGAACTCGTATGCCCAGTTCACGGAGGTAATAATTGTAGAGGTAAAAAGTGAGTGCAACAAAATTGGGTAAAATGGGCAAAACTGCCTATCTTTGATACCGTAAGAGATAGAACATAATTTTAAGATAAAAAAATGTCCTTGTTTTAAAAATAAACAACTTTTTCATAAATTTAGTATATACCGGGTATTTAAGTAATTTACTCAGTTCGATGTTATTTTCACATGTTACAATGTTACTTCATAATTAATTTATAGGTTTTCGTGACGAATATTATTATGAAATTATTTTGCACATAATCGTCATTTCAACAAAAATAAAATTCACAACAGTTAATGTAGGTGTTTTCTTAGTAGTTTCGTGATACCTTCTTTTTAAATGTGTGGAAAAAGGTACAAGACATATAGTCTAGTAAAAAAGTTAAAAAACGTGTTAATTCTTGCTACTGCGACTTAAAATACTTGCGATCGTTTTACTCGTTGTAACGTCTAGAAAAATGTGCAAAAATTTCAAACCCGCACACAAACAATTGCAAAAGCTATAAACAATTAAAGATTCCAAAGAAAAGGGGTCTACTTTTTTGAAAATTACTCAAAAACTATTGGTAATGGGCAAAATCGGACCACGCAAAATAAGCAAAACTGCCTATCTTTGAAACCGTATGAGATATAAAAAAAATTTACGAACAAAAAATCTTCTTCTTTTTAAAATAAATAACTTTTAATATAAAAAATTTTTCCATAAACTCGATAGTTTTCTCATAATTTGTGCTCAAAAGTTTCTCGGAAAGCGAAAAATATGCCCATGGTTTTACAAATAATTCATATTTTATAAACATTGAATAGGCAGAATTGTTAACAATTCAAACATTAATATACAACGTAGTATATTCAAACAATTAACTCAGTTAGTTGTTACATTACTTATTAAAATTGAAATTAAAAAAACGCTCTAAAAATAAAAAATTGTGGCCGTCATCTTTGCTTGAACTATTGATTAGTGATTGTACATATGTATACTCGAATAAAATATATTTGTAGCAGTAAGTCACGTACTTTTTACTGCATATAGCGAGATAGCGTAAATTATCAAAAGTTTGCAAATTATTGGTATACATTTATTGTGTAAGTTCCCTGATGCTTCCCTGATGTAAGTTCCCAGTAATATTTAATATTTTTATTGGTACTGTACTGTCAAATGGTATCATGCTACGTTTTAAATTTGAGCTTCATAGCTTTTTTTGGTTTCTGAGATTCAGAGGCCTAAAAACTGTCTATAATCCTTTGTGTTCAACACACTAGTTCAATGCTTAAACTTGGTCCTACGCACTACCGTGCTATGTGATTTTAATGACATACACATTACACCTATTGTAACTCATACATTACATAATATATTGATGAATGTAAATGGTTGCAATGTCATGAATGCAAGAAAACGACTTAAATTAAACTTATTATACTCGTATATAATAACGAATAATTGTGTCCAAGTACCTACTAACTATAAAACTATATAGTCATAATACACACAATAGTTTAGGCATACAAAGGGTATGGGGATAAATAAATTATTTAACCCACAATTAACCATATTTAAAGAATTATAAATGCAGATTGTCTCATTTTATTAGCGAATTTCCTGAAAGGAAATAGAGCTATTGGTCCCGTACCGACTTTAAAAATTTGCAAAAATTTCTTCAAATGTCCATCGATCCTACCTAGTAGATGTCGAAAATCACCGTCTGTAAAATTTATATATATATATATCTATGGACACATATATATATATATAAATATATATATATATATATATATACATATATACATATATACATATATATATATATATATATATATATATATATATATATAGATATATATATATGTCTGTAATCGCTCTAGCGGTCACAATTTTAATCTGATTGAAATGAAATTTTGTATTTCTTTTCTTTTTTTCTGTTATACTAATATTTAAAGAGATATTGACGGTTTAAGACTGAAAATTAAATTTCTTAATATCTGTGTACACATTAGAGTTTGAGCAAAAATGATAAGGTGATGAATTGTAGCAAATATGATTTTCTACAACTTTATTCCTCACGTATTTTTCGATTGTTCTAATATTAAGAGAGATATTTTATATTTTGTGTTTTCTTCTTTCGTTATCCCCCCCCCCCCTTTCCCCTTGAAGTATGTCATTTATTAATAAAATTGGCCATGCAAATACTAAAATCATATACGACATTTCATTTTGATCAGACTAAAATTTTGACCGCTAGAAAGTGATTTATGTATTCAAAGGAAATTCGCTAAGTTGAAGCAGCTCCTGCGTAACGAATTTTTTTTTAGGAATTGAATTTTCAATTTTTCGAATAAATAACCCGATTAATGCTGTTTCGTTTGGGGTGGGCCAACTTATGAGAACCTTGATCTTCAAGGTTATTTGAACTTGATATTTCAAACGGGAACTTATAGTTTTTGGCAGAATAGCTAAGTTTTTGGCGGATAGCTTAGGAAAGAAAACTTCAATACTGGGTAATTACATCTATTTTAGTGATTACCAAAGATAAATATATATTGAATAGGAATTAATCGTTTTAGCGAATTTTCTCCAAAGAAAATGTCAATCGATCCTACCTACTAGATGTTAAAAATAACAATCTTAAAATTTGTTATATATGTATACATATATCAACATATATATATATATATATATATATATATATATATATATATATATATATATATATATATATATATATATATATATATATATATATATATATATATATATAATATATATATATATATATATATAAAACTGTGCCCGCTAGAGAGTCCACAGACACAAAAACGTATATATATATATATATATATATATACGTTTTTGGACTCTCGGTCACAGTTTTATATCGTTTGGAATTAAATTTGGTATTTGAGGCACTTTTGGTATTCAAAAGATCAAGTTCGTTAATGGCTAAAATTGGACAAGGAAAAAGGGGGGAGGGATTAAAGGAAGGAGAAAACACATAATTTGACACATCTCCTTTAATATTCGAAAATCAAAAAATTTATAAGATGTAAAGTTGTAGGTAATTCGTTTTACCACAATTTGGTTCTTATCATTTTTTCTGTTACACTAATATTTACAGAAATATTTACAATTTAAGATTCAAAGTTTTCTTAATATCTCTGTTCAAATTAGAGTTTGAGAAAAATGGTCGGGAAGTGAATTGTACCAAACATGATTTCTACAACTTATACATTTTTAACTTTTCTAATTTAAAGAGAGATGTTTTATATTTTGTGTTTTCTTCTCTATGTCCCCCTTTCCCCTTTATCTATGCCATTTATTAATAAAATTGGCCTATAAGATACGGGTTTTAATTTTGATTAGACTATAATTGTGACCACTAGAGGGTAATTTATGTATTCTAAGGAAATTCGTTAAGTTGACGCAAGTCATGCCTAACGTTTATTTTTACATAAAAAAAAACCAAAACAAGTAAAACTAACAACTAATTGCGTTAATTGTCTAAATAGTAGCTGTATATACTGAGTTTATGAAAAAAGAAGTTGTTTGATGCCCGGCTGGAGGGAAGTTCTTGACCTTAATTTTTAGCTTTAAAACACACATACAAAATTTAAGCTCGCTATCTTTTTTCGTTTTTGAGTTATCGTACCTACCGACGGACGGACGAATATGAGCACATATGAACACCTATACCAAAATTTTGTTTCTGTGATGAATATTTTCAACCATTACAAAGTCTAGACTAAATAAGCCTTAATATACGTAGATATATATTATATACCGGATATAAAAATATTCTGTTCTATGAAAGATGAGAAAACAAAATATGAGTAAATTGATAGTTAAATGTAGATGCAACATGAATGTTAACGTATAATATGTCATGTATGGTAGGTACTCTAATTATTTTCTATTTATCAAATTATATATCTATTTAATTAACAAATACATGCATTTACTGTACACACACATATATATCTAATAACAATAATAATTACTATTTAAATAATAATTTATTGGTAATTATTTATGGTTTTTAGGGAATATACCTAAATAATTATTTATTGTTTACATACACTGTTTTATATACACATACATGCATAATATATATGCATACGAACCTTGTAAGTAAATAATAAATAATTATTTTGGTATACACTGCACAGCAAAAAACGTGGCGCACTACGAAAAAAGCATTTAATTATTTTCTCTGGAATTTTTTTGCATATCAACTACACATTTTTATCAATTTGTATATGTTTTGGCTGAAATGGAAGTTAAATTACAAAACTATTTGTAATTGATTTTTAGATGGAAATAAATTTTAAACAGTGGATATTACTTCGTCTTGCCCTAATGACTGCCTGAAGCCTTCGAGGCATATTTTAATTAAATTCACCACGACTTTTAAGGCGATTCAATTTCAATTCCTGCACTAAATCTATTATGAGCTCCTGGGAGCTATCAGGAGGGTTAATTCATCTTGTTATTAGACTATAGTCTGGGCTACGTGGTGGATATCCCAAATTCTGAATTTCGATCGTTTTATTTTAATGTACACCTTTCGGCATCGCTTTTATACTGCTTCTGAGACTGTCCAAAGGTTTCATTTGGATCCTTATGGTGCTTCTAGTGCAAAAACTGTTCGAAGAAGACGTGCTGGAATGAACCAACGACCCAGAAGGCCAGACGTAGCACCAGAGCTCACTATAAATCATCGAAAAACTCGCCTAAAGCTTTGAAATACCTTTCTCTTTTCAGTTGGGCCTCGATATGCACTGTATGTGCCTAATGAAATTAAAATTTCTGTCGAAGCCAGGTGAACGGGTCATTGGGATCTTCGATGATATGCAATGAGTTCTGGGGCTAAAACTGGTCTTCTGGGTCATATGTTTATTAAAGAAAGTCTTCTTCTAACAATTTTTGTACTAGTTGTAACATCACGATCTTAAACTCAGGTTACCTCATGGGTAGTTAAGGATTGTCCGGAGGAACTGTTGGAACTGGCAAAACGAAACAATGTTAAATTGATCTGGGTGCCGGGTCACAGTGGTTTCGCAGGAAACGAGAAAGCAGGTACCTTAGTAAAGAAGGGAGTCGGAATACCCTTCATACGCACAGAGCCTATTTTAGGAATTCCAAGGACTGCATGTAAACAGGTGATCAACGAGTGGATATACGCCTAACACCGTGATCACTGGGAAAATGTATCGCAGCAAAAGCTCGGGAAAATACTGCTTCGGAATGCAACCAAGAGGCTGTCTCTCGATGCACTGAAACCGAACAGGATGCAACTGCGGATTCATTACCGGGGATTAACCTCTGCGGAAGCATCTACACACAATGGGACTCCATAACGGTTCCATTGTGTGCCAGCCACATTATCTTTGACTTCCAACCTCTAGGTTACAGCAGATACAAGATATTCATCTCACCCCGAATATATCAACCTTCAAGAACACCTGATAAGCAAGCTCCTGGCTATTGCCAACATATGAAAGAAGTTAATCTCGTCAGACTGAAGTAGAAGGGGGAGAACAATGGACCATAAGGTCGAAGTGTAATACTTTTTAGATCCCAAGATATATCTATCTATCTACTATCTTACATCACGATCCATACTGAACATTGAGGCAGTCTTAGAAGCAAGAGAAAAACACGTAGCCCAGAATGGAATCGAATAGAGAGAGCATCATTGTGATGAACTTATAACATACGACATATAAGTAGATGAATTAACCTTTCTGATACCTCACAGGAGCTCATACCTATAGTGCAGGAATGGGAGGTAACAAATGATTAAGCCTAAATGCTTAAGGCAATTGTTAGGACAAGAAGGAGTAATATCTACTGTTAAAATTTATTTCCCTTTTAAAACCTCGAAAAATTTTTTTTTTTGGGAAATTTATGGTCCTTTTTTTAAATAAATTTTGTTTCCGTTGTTTATAAGGTTTTTTTATAAACATATACGCTAGTAAAGTATTTTTGGCGGGCGACCTCTGCACCGTCTTGTGTTTTTTAATTGAAATTTTGGTTCTGTCAAAACTAGTAAACATACGGATAGATATGTAAAATGTCAACTTTAATTTTCACGATAAAGGAATAATTATATACAATGTCGGTAAAAAAATTTATGAGCGGCTTTCAAGAAGTACAATTAGAAATTTTTAGAAAAAAAAGTATTTCTAAAACAAAATTATGTACTAGTTTTCACGTTTCTAATTTTAAAGCATTCCAACACAGTCTGTATACCAAGTATAAAAATGTGTGTCCAATAAGAGCGCACTTTTTGACTCTTAAAAAATACACGTGGAGATTTTCCCATGGAGTTATCTTCATTTTGGAACAATAAAAACATGGAAAAGTTTCCGTAACGAAATCACGCGTGTAAAAATCAGTTCTTCTTAAATATCTCGTAAACTGTAAGGATTACTTTAACAGAGGTCATTATTTAATTGATTTCTTATCCAATTCTACACAAAATAAACGTAAGACTAATAGCTCAAGAGATATACGGCTTTTTTTAAATCACCACTTGTATTTTTCAAAAGGACGCGTAAATTTTCACGCGTAAATTTTGTAACGGATCTTTTTCGTGCAAAATTAACGAATTAAAAAATTTTATAAGGACCTCTATTAACGCAAATGAGCTGTATTCCAGAAAAGCTAATTTTCACGACTTTTGACCTTAAAAAATTTATTTTAATCTGCCTTTTCAATAAATTGTAAACTTACGGGTCAGCATAAATTTGAACGTATTGGACGTCACATTTTGCCCCTTTTAAAACTCAGTCTAAAAGATTATTGCATCGTTGCGAAAAACGTTTGTCAGTGGTATACCTTGAGAGATCTTGGTCCCACGTGGTGAACTTTGTATAGGGCCTTTTTTGTGTAGAATTAGCTATAAAATTTAATAATGACCTCCCTTAAAGTAAAACCAATAAAGATTTTCTTTTGATCATGTTTTTGTAGTGCCAAAACGAAAATAATTCCGTTGGAAATTAGGTATTTTTATTAGTATTAGTTGGTATTTTTTAAGATGTATGCTCATTTCTTTTTATGTACTATTTTACTGGGCTAAGTTGGAACAATGTTCAATCTATTAGATTGATTATTTCTCTTAAAGCACACTAACACATGTGAACCACGGCTGTTACATTTGAAAAGAATAATAAACACAGAGGGGAATCATCTATAAGACGGGAGAACTACAAGAGGGGATAAAAACAGCGCATTTAAGTGCAACGTCTGCAATTTAATTAATATGCAATTTAAACTTCAGTTTGCTGGTTGGTTAAATATTCAGTGACCTTGTTAAATTTTCCTCTAGAGGAGAAGAATTATATATTTGAGAAAAACTGATTTTTGGGACCTTTAAGCTTCAATAACTAACTTTTTTGCCCGAGCGATTTAGTTATGAACTTTTTATCTTATTTTCATAGTGCCATATATATATATATATATATATATATATATATATAAAAGAAGATAATTTCGTTGAAAAATTTCCACGAGCATTTATTAATAGTTAAAATAGTTCAGTAAAGTTAAACATGAAAAGACGGTCGTGCTTGCAAAAGGTCCGGTCGTGTTGAATTTTTTATATGTTGTTAGAACCTAAACCAATATTAAAAAACCAGATTTGCAATTTCCAAAGTGTTGTGCGAGCGGCGGTGTACCCAAAAAACCATGAAATTTACGGACTTTTTTCAGTTTTTGCTCAATATCTCAGTGAAGGAAAGGTCTGACTGGTACAGTCATTCAATACACTTTTAAAGTAAACTAAATTTTCAACAATTTGAAATCAAAATAAGCTCTATACAACTATTGGTTCCCAAGATACAGTTCTTAGAAAATAGGCCATTTTTTCCAAAAAGTGAAATTTTTTCGGAATGGTCACTTATTTCGTAAAATATCTTCTAAAATACGCATCCCACGTCAAATATTATATGTAATAAACTTGTAGTAAATTTAATTAGCTTTCATTGAGATCAGACAGGTATCTGTATGCCCAAGGGTTCTCTCAAAAACGGCAGATAACCAAAAACAGTCATAAGTTAACCAGCGCAGATAACCATCGCAGCGCACATATTTACCTGATGTTTGTATCCATATTTTCGGTAAAAGTAGCTACCAATTCCAATCAGAAGGAAGGAAACAAAAGATCGAGGTCGCACAGCAGTTATCAGAACATGAGAAAATGACACACACTTCTTCTTCCATGCTTCAAGGGGCCACGCCACTGCAGAAGGTGTGATAAAGAAAACTGGCATTTATCACTGTTTTCCAACAGGTAATCGTACACACAATCCATCGTTTCTTCAGTATTACTGGTTAGACGATACCCTCTCTTATTCCTAGTAGCAGAAGGTAATCTAAACAGGCTCCTGTAGCACAATCTGTGGTACGCCCCGTCTGCAGCAACCAGGTCATCAATGGCGAGGAGGCGCTCCGATTGTGCTACAGGAGCCTGTTTAGGTTACCACCTGCTACTGGGAATAATGATCATAATAATAATAATAATTTATTAGACCAGAAATGATGTACAAATGTAATACATATTGGTTCGTCATATATTCCTAATATTATTGGTTGTTAGAAAAAAATTCATTCACATTATATGGACAATGATCGAGCAGTAAATTCTTGCAAGCGGTTTCAAACTTCCTTTGGTTACATTCAAGCTTTATATGAGATAGTAACTTTTTGAAAAATTTTAAGCCATTGAAAGATGGACCATCGAAGAGATTTAAGTTGTGCTTGGGTACTCTTAAGTCGCTACCATGTCTTGTATAATACGTGTGATTAAAGTTATTTTGATCTACCGTATGAATATTCTTCTTTATGTGGGCGAGACAATGGAGAATGTATGTACTGGAGAGCGTCAAGATTCTCAGATCCTTAAAATATTGTCTACAGGAAGTTTGCTGGCCAACACCGACAATTACTCGTAATAGAAGAAGAAGTGTGTGTCATTTTCTCATGTTCTGATAACAGCTGTACGACCTCGAACTTTTGTTTCCTTCCTTCTGATTGGAATTGGTAGCTACTTTTACCGAAAATATGAATACAAACATCTGGTAAATATGTGCGCTGCGATGGTTATCTGCGCTGGTTAACTTATGACTGTTTTTGGTTATCTGCCGTTTTTGAGAGAACCCCTGGGCATACAGGTACCAGGGCATACAGGTACCTCAAATGAAAGCTAATTAAATTTACTACAAGTTTATTACATATAATATTTGACGTGGGATGCGTATTTTAGAAGATATTTTACGAAATAAGTGACCATTTCGAAAAAATTTCACTTTTTGGAAAAAATGGCCTATTTTCTAAGAACTGTATCTTGGAAACAAATACCTGTGTAGAGCTTGTTTTGATCTCAAATTGTTGAAAATTTAGTCTACTTTAAAACTGTATAGAATGACTATACCGGTCAGACCCTTCCTTCACTGAGATATTGAGCAAAAACTGAAGAAAGTCCGAAAATTTCATGGTTTTTTGAGTACACCGCCGTTCGCACAGCACTTTGGAAATTGCAAATCTGGTTTTTTAATATTGGTTTAGGTCCTAACAACATATAAAAAATTCAGAATGACCTGACCTTTTGCAAGCACGGATGTAGATCTTAACTGGACTAAAAGTACTGTTTTTTGACGGGGTTACAACCTGATTTATAAAAAAGTTAGTCAATGTTACTTTTTAGTAATTTCGTCAATGATTCTGATGATCACATTCAGAAATGTTATCATCAACGTCACCTTTATTGCTACAACTACAGAACGCAAACTGTTAGTTTGTAATATAGATTTTGTTGATGAGTAATCATTTATGAAATTCATAATTCAATAATGAGGGTAAAATTGTATTTATAAGTTGACCAATCATGGATTCATTGAAACATTTTCTTTCGGTAGTGCGTCCACTACTGTTCCTAAAAAGCATCAGACTAACTAAACATTTATTTGATTTGTAAGTATATATACTAAACTCACACTACATGTCACTTTTGAGAGTTGTTGAAGTATCAGTATTTATTTGACATTACTTAATAACATTTTTATAATATTTTAAACTATTTATAGAATATTAAAGTCGATACACATATATTACCTTTTTTTTTTTTTTGATTAAAAAGTAAAAATACTGTTAATATCGAAACCGCAATTGGTTACGACATATATGCAAAAGAGTTTACATTATAGAATATGCGTGGCATTAATTGTATATAATATACATAATATGTGATAACGCATCTTTTGTAGTACTTATACGTGACACAATGTATAAGATATTTTTTTAAGAGAACTTTAAATTAAAAAAAAAAAAAACGTTACGCAGGAGCTGCTTCAACTTAGCGAATTTCCTTAGAATACATAAATCACTTTCTAGCGGTCACAATTTAAGTCTGATCAAAATGAAATGTCGTATATGATTTTAGTATTTGTAAGTCCAATTTTATTAATAAATAATATACGTCGAGGGGAATGGAGGAAGGGGGTGGTTATAAAGAAAGAAGAAAACACAAAATATAATTATCTCTCTTAATATTAGAACAATCGAAAAATGCGTAAGGAATAAAGTTGTAGAAAATCATGTTTGCTATAATTAATCACCTTATCATTTTTGCTCAAAGTCTAATGTTTACAGAGATATGAAGGAATTTAATTTTCAATCTTAACCGTCAATATTTCTGTAAATATTAGTGTATTAGTGTAACAGAAAAAATGTTAAGAAACAAAATTACAGTAAAATCTTGTTTCTACAATTTTACTTCTTATAAATTTACAGATTTTTCAAATATTAACAGAGATATGTCAAATTTTGTGTTTCCGCCACCCTTTAAACCCCACCTTTCCCTTGTCCGATTTTACCCATTAACGAACTTGACCTTTTGAATACTAAAAGCGCCTCAAATACCAAATTTCATTCCGATAAAATGAAAATTGAGACCGCTAGAGTGATTACAGACATATATATATATATATATATATATACATATATATATATATATATATATATATATATACATATATATATATATATATATATATATATATATATATATATATATATAAATTTTACAGATGATGATTTTCGACTTCGGTACGGGACCAATAGCTCTATTTCCTTTCAGGAAATTCCCTAAAATAAAAACACAAAATGATTAATTTTATTCATGAAATTTTTTTATTTAAAAGTTCAATGCAAGCTATTCATGTTTAAACATGATTTCGGACATATGTCCACCCGGGCTGCTCCTGACCATCTGCAATCTGTCAGTCCAATTTTTAATGACTTTTTCGAGCAAATCTGATCTTATTTCTGCTATAACTCGTTCAATGTTGGTTTCCAGGTCATCGATTGTTGCTGATTTGTTAGCGTACACCAATGACTTAACATATCTCCACAGAAAATAATCGTGTTAAATCACCTGATCTAGGAGGCCAGTTAACAGGACCAAATCGGGAGATAATTTTTTCATTAAATTGTTTCTTAACAAATCCATGGATTCACATGCTGTTTTCAAACAAAAAATCGTTGATCCATTGACCGTAACGTAGGCTCCAGCATCATTTTTAAAGAAATAAGGACCGATGATACCGACTAATCTATTACAATGTGGAGGTAAGAACAGACCAATGGAATATACACTATCAGGATCCGAGGAAAACAAATTGGGGCGAATATAATTCGACCCTAAAGTCCAAACTCGCCACAATCCCGAAAAAAGCTAAAACAATACTGGACATTGAGATTACTGCAACTGAGCTTCAGCATGCAATAATTAACTCTTTCCAAGAAAACTGTCCGGAGGTCTCAAAAGACGTCAGCAAGCCCACTTTCTGGTGGAATAATGATCTGAGGAATCAAGGCAAATAGTTCGCCAACTATTTAAGAGAAAAAAGATTACGGAACTGAGACAACTACCATGATGCCCTTACTGAATACAAAAGGTCTCTGAAAAAAGTCAAAACAAACTCATGGAGGAAACTCTGTTAAGAAGTTGAAAACACATCTGAGAGAGCAAGACTCCATCGTACCCTAGCGAAGAAATCCGCTGACAACATAGGGTTATTACGTAAGCCCGATGGTGAGTACACTAGCTCTGTGAAGGATACACTTGAAACACTAAACCAGATTTAGTTTCCGGATACGGAAGCAATAAACAATGAAAACCTTTCTCAAGAACCATAGAAAAATATTTAACATATTTAACCAAAACCTCCTAGCGACAAGCGAGGACTGGAGAAGAGCGACGATCACCTTCAATCGCTCTAAGATCGAATGGACAATAATCTCATTCGACCCCTATAAAGCACCGGGGCCAGACGGGATATACCCAGTGCTTTACAAAAAGCAGAGCATTTTTTAATTTTGCATGGTCGCATATTCAGAGCAAGCCTAGCTACAGGTTATATCCCAACAGTATGGAAGCCAGTAAAACTGACCTTCTTACCAAAACCGGGGAGGCTCAATTACTCCACGGAAAAGGATTTTAGACCAATTAGTCTGTCATCGTTTCTGCTCAAAACAATGGAAAAACTAATAGGAATTCACTTAACTCAAGGTGCGCTGTCGAGGAAACCGCTTCATGCCAACCGGCATGCGTATCAGGTGGGAAAATATTGTGAAACAGCCCTACACAACCTAATATACAGGATTGAGGAGAGATTCGCAACCTTGTGCGTGTTTCTTGGCTTTGAGGGGGCATTTGACAATGCCTCTTACAATTCCATGATTAACTCTGCAAGTCAGCACGGAGTAGAAGCCACCTTTTGCAGGTGGATAAACTCTAGGTAGAAGAATATAAACCTCCCTTCTTGGAGAGTCTGTCACTGTGAGTGGCACAAAAGGATGTTCACAGGGTGGCGTCTTATCCCCACTCCTGTGGAGCCTGACAGTGAACAGCTTACTGAAGAATCTCAACCAAGGAGGATACTGCACACAGGGATATGCGGACGGCATTATAATTGCAATTCAAGGACCCTGTCAAAGCACAAGGAGCTTATGCAAAACGCTCTAAGATTCACACAGGAATGGTGTATCAACGAGGATTTAAAAATAAACCGTGGTAAAACCACACTAACTCCATTCAAAAAAGGAAGGTGAATAAAATAAAACCACCCATCCTTTTCGGTGAAAGACTAAAAATCGCATGGAAAATCAAATTTTTAGGAGTGATGTTAGAATCTAAACTAATGGAACCCTGATCTGGAATACATAACAAATAAGAGCAAATCTTCTCCCATGCTTTGCAAGAGAGCATTTGAAAAAATCTGGGGTCTAAAACCCAAAATGACCTACTGGCTGTACACAACCGTCGTTAGGCCAATCATAACCTATACTGCTCTAGTGTGTTGGCCAAAGGTTAATGAAATAACGGCATGCACAAAGCAATCCAGGATCCTAAGACTGACCTATTTGTGCATTACTGGATTCAAGAGCAGTAAACCCACAGCTGTTATGGAAATCATACTAGAGCTGACTCCGCTTAACATTGGAATAAGAGCTAAAGCGAGATCCAGCGCCTATAGACTAGTTTCAGACCCCGTTTTTGGAACGGCTGGAACTGAAAAAACGGAGCAATGTTAAATTGATCTGGGTACCAGGTCACAGTGGTTTCGAAGGAAACAGGAAAGCAGATATCTTAACAAAGAAGGGGGTCGGAATCCCCTCATAGGCCAGAGCCTATTTTAGGAATTCCAAAGGCTGCATGTAAACAGGTGATCAACGAGTGGCTGAATGATAAACACCATGATAACTGGGAAAATATACCGCAGCAGAAGCTCCGGAAAATACTGTTTCGGAGTGCATCCAAGAATAAAATGCGATTTTTTTTAGAATTTATTTAATAAATATTTATCTTTACTATTTTTTTAAATTCTGTCAAGTATTTTTTTTAATAACACAGATAATAATTGTCGGGCATGAAGTTTAGCATGCTTCTAATGAGAGAGACTGAGAGAGAATGACAACTTTCCTATTAATTATCTCGCGTTCTAAACGGTCAAAAATTCTAAAACTTCGGGATTTATTCAATCAGTCAAGAGTTCCGTATCCCCTAGAGGACGTTGGAGACCACTTCGTTCCATTTAATTCTGTCATGAACAGTACGGATGAGTAGGTTGAATTTAGTGTTGGTCCATTTGATAATGTTATCCAGCCATGATGTTTCCCCCCCCTGGTTCTTTTCTGTTGGTGTTTACCCATCAGGATCAGCTGTTGTGTACTATATTTATCTGAACGCATTATGTGACCAAAATATGAACATTGTCTTTTCTTTATTAGACTCACTAATTTTCGTTTTTCATTCATTATTTTCAACACCCCATCATTGGTCACATAATCCGTCCATTTTATATTAAGCATGCGCCGATAACACCATATTTCAAATGAGTTTAATTTTTTTAAATGATCCTCTTTTATAGTCCAGGTTTCACAAGCAAACAAAAGCACTGACCACACATACGCTTTAAGAAACTGTACTCTTAGGGATTTTTTAATTTTATTGTTGCATAATAAATTTCTTAGTTTGCAAAATACTGTTTTTGCTTGCCCTATTCTTGCTTTAATTTCGGTCGTTTGGTTGTTTTCGCTATTAAAATTAACGCCGAGATATTTAAATGTGTTAATTTGTTTAATAGGCACGATATCTTTATATTTAACATTTAATTTAACTTGATTGTTTTGTTTTATTGTTCTCGAGAAAATCATTACAACGGTTTTTTTCAAGTTAATTTTTAAGTCCGCCCGGTCACTGCACTTTACGACACTATTGAGTAGTTCTTGCAAACTTTCTTCAGAATCCGCTAAAAGTACTGTATCATCTGCGTATCGGATGTTGTTTATGATTTGTCCATTCACTGAAACTCCCATATTTAGATCTTCTAATGCTTCGCGCATAACTCGTTCGCTATAGAGATTATATAACAAGGGGGATAGCACACAACCTTGTCTTACTCCTTTTTTAATTGGGATCCATTGAGTTTGGTTTGCAGAACATTTCACAGTAGCTTGTTGATTGTAGTATTAATTTTTAATTATTATTATTAATTTTCTATCAATTCCTGCATTATACAGATCCTTAATCAACATATCATGCTTTAAACTGTCAAATGCGTTTTCATAATCAATAAAACATGCATAAATGTTTTGGTTGCATTCGAGTGAGCGTTCGATTATAATCTTTAGAGAGAAAACAGCTTCTCGTGTTCCTATTCCTGTCTTAAAGCCCATTTGAAAATTACTTATATCTTGTGATAGCTTTTTTTGGATCCTGTTTAAAATTATTTTCAAGATAAGTTTTGATGTATGACTGGTAATACTTATTATCCGATAGTCTTCACATTGCATTGAATTATTTTTTTTTGGAATTGGATGGTAGATTGCTTGTATGAAGTCTGTTGGCAGATGGCCAGTTTCGTATATATCATTGAATAATTTTAGGAGCAATTTCATATTTTCATCATTTAAAGCCTTGATAAACTCGGCGGGAATCTTATCATTACCAATTGCTTTGCCGTTTTTCACATATGATACTGCATTTTGCAATTCGCTCATAATTATTGGCAAATTTTCCTCTTCGGTATTGTTTTGATTAAAAGACTGTTTTAAGTTACGCTCATCGTAGAAAAGATCAGTAATATATTCTAGCCATCTGTCAGTTTCTTCTTGCTGGTTACGAATAATTTTTTTATTTTTATCCAATATATTTCGGATTGTTTGCTTTTTCATAGTATTTCCACTGATTTCTTTTACTTTTTCGTATAGTTTTCCATCTAAATGCAGTGCTGCTAGTGTTTCGATAGTTTTACACTTTTCTTCCATCCATCTTTCCTTAGCTTTTTTGATTTCCTTTTCTATTTTCAACTGTATCTCTTTGTATTTATGATCATTATCGTTTTTATATTTTTTTCTTTCTAACATTAAGTGCAATATTTCTTCCGTCATCCACTCTTGTTTCTTTTTTGATGTTTCATTATTAAGGACTATTTTAGATGATTCGAGGATTGCACATTTTAATTTATTCCACCAAGAATCTACGTTATAATTTTCAACTATATTTTTACAAATGGTTTTATTTATTTCTTCGTTAAATTGCAGTCTTTTGTTTTCTTCTATTAGTTTCATTTTCTGAGTTTTTGCACTAGTTTTAATTTTCTTAAGTTTGATGCAGATGTTTGCCACTAGGAGGTTATGATCCGAGCCTATATCAGCACCTGGTTTAGTTTTCACATCGGTTATGTTGTTTTTATATCTGTCGTTGATAAGAATATAGTCAATTTGGTTTCTTATAGTTCTTTTGTTTGAGTCTGCTGGAGATTTCCCCGTGTATAATCGTCGAATGTGATGTTTAAACCAAGTGTTTTTGACAATAAGGTTATTTTCTATGCAAAAATTTACTAGCATTTCTCCTCTACGATTTCTTTTCCCAATTCCGAAGTCTCCAACTATTTTCTTGTCTTTCCCACTTCCAACCTTAGCATTGAAGTCACCCATTACTATTGTTCGTTCGCCATATTTGTTCATGTCTAATGTACATTGTAACTTATTGTAGAATTCATTACATTCGGCTTCGCTATAATCCATTGTGGGTGCATAAACTTGAACGATGTTTGTTTTTAAGGGATTAGTATTCAGTTTTATTGTTATGATGCGGTCGGAAATCGGTATACATGTTTCAATTAAATGGTTTACTCTTTTATCGACTAGAAACCCGACTCCATTAAAATGTTCATCTCCCCCAGAATAATACAGCACATATTCATCCATGTCTCTTTTTCCATTATTTGTCCATCGCACTTCGCTTAATCCTGTTATAAGTATTTGTAGATATTTTATTTCTTGTATTAGGGTTTCTAATTTTCCATCTTTATAGAGACTTCTAACGTTCCACGCTGCTACAGTTTCTTTATTATTATTTCTTTTTAAATTCGCATTTCCGTTGTTCATTGCTTTTGTGGTCACCCTGAGCATCTTACGACAGTGGTTTGCTGTTGCCTTCTGTCGGATTTCATCTCTGTGCTGTGTCGTATCTATTGACTCAAATTTTTTTGATGGGGCAGTCGATGTTTTGGGTCAAAAAAAGATGCTATTCTTTCATCTCTACTTGTAGTATTTTCCGTATTTCTTTCCATTCTATTGCTTTTTTTTCTTTCTTGAACTTCATCTTTGCTATTGGTTGTACCCTCATGTTCTTCACTTCTTTGTCTCTTATTAGCTCCTCCATCTGTTGCATGATTATTAGAATGACTTTTTCCAAATTCTTCTCCAGTATAGTATTTTCCATCTATAAAAAGATTGATTCCTCGAACGCTGGCTTGTCTACCTTCATTTCTTAGTTTCATTACTATTGCACCTATTTTTTTTCGTTCTTCTCTAGTTTCTTTTGAGAAATCTTCTTTTATAATAATATTGGAACGTTTTAGTGTCGTTTTATTTCGTAATATTTCTTTCTTCATCCTCCAAGTAGTACAAGACAAAAGTATTGGACGTGGTTGATCTTGTATTTTCCCCATTCTAGTTACAAAATTAATGTCTGAATTGTCAACGTTAATTTTAAGGTCTATTGTCAACAGCTTTTGTATTCTATTTTCAAGTTCATAATCTGTTTCTTCATTCTCATCTATTCCGAATATTACGACGTTGTTTTTTCTATAACGATCTTCCAGTTGGTTTATTCTTTTCTCATGCTTTTTGTAGGAGAAAAGAATAAACTCTTTTAGTTCTTTTATTTCAAGACATGCTCTTTGTAGGACATCATTAATTTGGTTACTCAATTTTTCTTTTGCGTTGTCTATTTTGGTATTAAGCACTTCCATATATTCTAATATCTTGTCTAGTTTAGCATTTGTTTCGCCCATTTTTATTGTTGTTATTATTGTATAATTTCAAAATTGAAACAAGTTGCAAACAGGTGTTTATGATATAAACAGCAAAATTTTATTTGAGATTACACTAATAATTAATATTTATGATTGTTATTTATAAAAAATAAACAAACCAAAACAAGCTAATGATTGTTTATAAACACAATTGTTGATATCCCTTTTCTTAATGTTCAGTTGATGCAAAAATTTTTATTTTTGAGCACTTTATTATCGACTGTTGATTATAAAAAATAAAAATAAAAAAAAGATTCCGCGAGATGGCTCTATCGCACTGGTATACGTCAAATATCTATGACCACACGTTTTAGAGGTCACCCACTTTTTATTTATTTTTATTCAATTTGTGCTTAAATCGTTGAAGTTTTTACCCTTTTTTTCGATTTTTACTAAGGTATTTTGTTTAATCTATTGTCTATAAAAGAAAATTATTTGATTATTCACTAATATCTATTAAAACACAATTTATTCTCACAGCACTTTTAGCACACATCTTCACTTTACAAGCACAGAGACTATATAAGATTATTATTAGAAAACGTTATTTTTAGTCTGTGAAAAAAATTAGCAAAATCTGACGAAAAGTAGTTTCATGCTGGAACATCCTTAAACAATCCGGTAGAGGACTTTTCTTCCCTTCGTAATTACACTGGCATTTATTTAACTAAAAACAATTAATAGGTGTGCAGCAAATTTAAATGCAAAAGAGTAACGAATTTATATACAAATATCTTCTAATATTCTAATTAAATATTTCAAATGTAAATTTGCTTAACACTATAATATAGGAATGTATCTTTAAAAATTTTATATTCCGTTCATTTTTGTGTTTTGTTTTATTCAAATATCAAGGAATTTAAGGGTCTATTTATGAATAAATATATAAAAGAATGTATAAATTTGAATTAATTTTTTGTGTTTCGTGTTTTTTCTTTCACAAAATAGGAACATTATGTACTGTAAAATCTGGTCATAAAAACATACAAACGTTATATTATAATATTATATAACAATAATTTTATATTATTGTGTAGAACTGAGGTGTACGTACGTTAATTATTTATGTAAGATCACTT
Organism: Nineta flava; assembly: GCA_963920215.1. Lineage (NCBI taxonomy): Eukaryota > Metazoa > Arthropoda > Insecta > Neuroptera > Chrysopidae > Nineta > Nineta flava. The sequence continues at coordinate 93,498,140 of OY986040.1, forward strand.
TATATATATATATATATATATATATATATATATATATATATATATATATATATATATACATATATATATATATATACATATATATATATATATATATATATATATATATATATGTATATATATATATATATATATATATATATACATGTTTCTCCTCACTCCTATCTAGGTTATATCAGGCTAACCTACATAGAAGTAGTTTTGTAGTACGGAGGATAAGCGCCAAAATCAAACGGATCTTTATATAGCTTTACTAGCTGACCCGGCAAACGTTGTTCTGCCATATAAATTACCAAAGAAATCGAACTTAAGTATAAATCGAAAGTGAAATATTAAATTTGAAACTGAAAGTGTGCTGTTGTTGTGTGTCGCAGTTCTGTTCTAAGGATTTTTCGGGCCCGATTTCGGGTGCATCTGTACCGAGCCGGTTACCTCAAATACGACGACAGTGGACACAACTTATTCACCATTGAGGAAAGATTCCACGTGGATATCGACCAAATCCTTGAAGGTTTGACTTGTTTGGCGTTGCGCCATGGTAAAATGGTCTTTCCGAGCCCGAGTATGATGACGGTCCATTCTTTGATGAAGATCTACACGATTGATGTCCTCACCGCCCATAGAGTAAATTTGTAAAAATTTATGTGGTTCGTTTGGCATTGGAAGCAATGAGCCCACTTTGTGGTACACTTTGCCTTTAATTTTGAACGTTGAAATTGAATTGACCATTTTCGGCAGTATTGTGAACTATTTCTGTTCTTCCGAACGATGCCATTTGGAAACATGAATTGAATGTGCAAATGGACTTCAGGAACTAGTTTGAAGCTGAATCCGTGCCGATGAGCAAGCTGTTCAATGGTTCTGGTGGTGTCTCAATTGCTGATCGTTCACTTTTCCTGATGCGCAACACATGACAGCTGACACATGTTTGAATTAAAGTATGACAATGGGGACATTCTTTGTCCATAGCACCAATGAGCACTTTCGGATGAGCGGAATATTCAATATCTAGCTCGTACTCGAATGCGAGACGAAGGAACGAAGCGGATGTAAATGCTCGATGTACTTGTTGGCGTTGTCAGCCATTTGCTCTCTGTGTGTCAATTACTAACCAGCGCGCTTGTCTCCGTTCCAATTGTTGTTGTTGATTTCGTTCAGCTCGTGCCTCTTGTGATTGAGATGCACCCAATTGCGACATGCTCACACGCACATTTTCGTTATCTTCTTGGATTTGTTCGTTTGTTCTTTCTGTTCTACTATTTCGAATGTTTGTTGCTTTATTCGGTCGACGGCCCAAATGGGCCCCCTTGCGTCTTGCTAGCATTGTTCACTGTAACACATACACACACAAATAGACCCAATTGTTGTACTTAATGATGAAAAACGGTATGCGGATAATGTATTTGTTCTTTTAGTATTTTACCAACCTTTCACAGTCACAAAACACGTATATATTTCTGAAATTAAATCGTAAATTAAAATAAATCGTGCAAAATTTTGCACGCACTGCGTTGTGATACATAACAAATGCAAAATGAAATGTCATCGAAGTGACATCGCAAACAATGTGATTAACAAAACTAAATTTACTAAAGTCACTGGTTGAGATATGTAAGGGGTTAATTTTAATACGTTATGCCCTTAATTGGTGCACCTAATTGCACCCTGTTCGTCTTGTATACCGAAAATAATATAAAATTGAGCAAAACTACAAAGTTGCTGCTTATAAAAATAATAACCACTCTTGTTCGACACATTTTGTTTTAAACATAATAAATTATATACTTCGCGAATATCGACTATACTAATTTACTTATAATTAAATACAGAAAATATTGGTAACATTCTATAATATCTAATACTTGATTTAAAAAATCATGGACATCTTGAATGGGAATCGAACCCACAACCTCAGACATTCTAGACCACTGACCTCTATAAGTCATTTGATACAATATTGGTAGAATGGAAATAATTTTTTATTATCGCGATGTTGATGTTTTATTACTTAGTTTATAAACTATTTACTACGACAGATGCCGCGAGACGAGACGAGAGTAGCATGTCTCTTGTATTGTATTGACATACAAAAGTCTTCTATCGCCGCGTATCGTCTCGTTTTTACAGTTGAAGAATAAAAATTTTTTTAATCATTACTTTTTTATTTAAATATGCCTTTAAAATCTTTTTTCTATTCATATAGAGGAATATTTTTTTAATTTATTTAATTTTTTAAATTTTAATTGAAACAATAAAGATTATAGAAAAAATTAAATCATTACAACCTAAAATGATTTACTGTTTTGTGGTTTTAAATTAAAAATCTATACAGATTAAAAGAGAGTATTATCGTCTATCTCTTAAATATTTATCGAAAATAAGAAGTCTTATTTTTATCTCGTCTCGCTGACATATTCTCCTCTCTTCGCGTTTGTCTTGCGGCATCACTGTTCTTACCCAGACTTTTTCATGCAATTAGTGCCGAATCCATTTATTTTTTGAAAAATAATTGCTAACATTTTTCAAAAGTAACAAGTGATTTTTCAAATAAAGAATTTATCCAAAAATTTGATAACGTTTGCTTCATTTCCCAATTACAAAATTGTATTATTTGCAAAAATAAAAACCCTGATCAAAACTCTCAGCCATAGGCACTCTGGTTTACAGTAATAATAATAATGGGGTTTAACCTCCGTTTTTGAGACACGACGGTCTATAACAGAGTTACTTCATTACCACATCATTACTTTTCAATTTTTATTAATATTTACTTTTTACATGTTTATGTTGTGAGTGGAAGATTAGGAATTCGTATGCAGAGAAGGAATGGGCAGGTGTGCGGCGGCAGCCGACTTTGATGGAACTATGCCGATTTTAATCTGGAGTTCGTGAAGGGAAACTGCAGAAAACCTTCACAAGCGTAGCAGGTTACTTCTTTCTAGTCCAAACGCCGACAGTTTAGTCAATCAACCACCCCATTAATTTTTAATTGACAAACTGCCGGTGTCGGGATTCGAACCCATAACCTCCCAGGTCCAAGTAGAAACAACGCCTTAACGCCTGGCTGGTTTACAGTATTGAATCCAAAAGTGGAATTCCTTTTTTTAAATTATAAGGTTGATTAGTCCTGAATTAATCGGTTTTCGAAAGATATGTTTAGGATAAAAATGGAATGTAGTATTGTTAAGTTAGTTGTCTTACAATAATCGTGTTTAAAAGTCTCAGCTCAGAACACAAATCAATTATAAAAAAAGCAGAGATTCTATACTATACTTGTTTGACTTGAAATATACCTTGTATACAGTGAAGAGGTGTATGATTGGACAGTAATCATGCTGTCTTGCAGTAATCGTGTTAAAAACTTTTAGCTTATAATACACATCAATTACATGAATAGACTGAGATTATATACTATAAATTTTTTACTTGAATGTATACCTCGTATTCTTGTTCGCTTGCATTATATAAAAATATCTATCTTTTCGTTAATTTATTACAATAATAAAGGTCAATAATATTTTTCAAATTGTTTTTTGTAAACTAGCGTCTATTTATATCCATTGTTAGTATGGTTGCCTTTCGGTTATATTATACCAACGGAAGCGACTAGCGTTTACTTACTTTGACATTTAAGTAATATGTCTGAACATTGATAACATTTGTTTGACATCAAATGCTTGATATGAAAAATCATACACATCTATGGATGGGGATCGAACCCACGACCTCTGGCATTCTAGACCAATGCTCTACCAACTGAGCTACCTTAGATGTTATGGTAGTACTATGCATATGATCTTTCACTATCATTTCTGATGCCATTGTATTATTAATTTTGTTTATTTACTATTAACATATTTTTCAAATTGTTTTTTGTAAACTAGCGTCTATTTATTTCCATTGTTAGTATGGTTGCCTTTCGGTTATATTATACCAACGGAAGCGACTAGCGTTTACTTACTTTGACATTTAAGTAATATGTCTGAACATTGATAACATTTGTTTGACATCAAATGCTTGGTATAATATAACCGAAAGGCAACCATACTAACAATGGAAATAAATAGACGCTAGTTTACAAAAAACAATTTGAAAAATATGTTAATAGTAAATAAACAAAATTAATAATACAATGGCATCAGAAATGATAGTGAAAGATCATATGCATAGTACTACCATAACATCTAAGGTAGCTCAGTTGGTAGAGCATTGGTCAATAATATTATTTTTTTTAAATATAAATATAACATCATTTAACACCCACACTATTACACGTTGTTATATTTTTTTGTTTTTAAAACTTTTTATTGTTATGTAGTTTTTTAAGTTTTTAAATAGTTTTATATATTGTTATCTACTTTTTAAGTATTTTTATTTGTTGCAGTGAAGGTCTTTTACACCTTCACTGCAACGTTGTAATTTTGTTATTGTTGTTGTTGTTGTTGTTTATATTTTGTTGTTATTAACCTGACTTCAAAAAAGGAGGATGGTTCTCAATTCGTCTGTATTTTTTTTTTTTTTTTTTTTTATGTGTGTCACCTCAGAACTCCAACATTTATGAACCGATTTTGAATTAAAAAAAAAAAAAACAAAATGCAAGTAAATAAAATTGAAAATATGTTATAAAAAAATGCTCTTAAAATAAAAAAAAAAAAAACCGGGTAAAAAAAAAAATGTGTTACAAAAAAATTCACTAAAAATTAGTCGTTTAAGTAGGTCTACCCATATTTAGATAAATAAAACTAGTTATAGAACTTAAGAGTCACTAAAAAGCGAGAAATAAACTATATTTTGACAAAATGGAAACCCGACTTCAAAAATAAAATATTCTACAACAAAAAATGCACTAAAAAGTAAAAAAATAATTGCATATTCTTGTGCCAATTTTAGTTCACCTAAGCAAAAATTTTTAAATATATATGTACAATTATTGTTATTTTTGGAGGCGGTGTCCAAAAATTATGTGAATTTCTCTATGCTGACACCGCCTCCAAAAATAACAATAATTGTACATATATATTTAAAAATTTTTGCTTAGGTGAACTAAAATTGGCACAAGAATATGCAATTATTTTTTTACTTTTTAGTGCATTTTTTGTTATAGAATATTTTATTTTTGAAGTCGGGTTTCCATTTTGTCAAAATATAGTTTATTTTTTGTACATAGTTTATATTTTGTTATTAAATACCTACCTAGTCAATTCATTTGACTAGGTAGTGTGATATTCTGTGTTATTGTTAAGTTTTGTTATTGTTACTTTTTAACCTGTGGGGGCTAATGAGCAAGTTCTCGAAGCCTTTAAAGGGGGGTGGGTTTTAGTAGGTAGTCTGGCTGGCCAGGAGTCCCACGCTGTGTGCGTCAATGCATTTCCCCCTTCTCTGCCGCAAAAAAAAAAATCATTTAACAATGCCCTAGTTGTTTAGGCAAATCGCTCGATGTGTTTTTTAAATAAAATTAGGTGTGGTGAAATTGCTATTCTTGTATATATCTGTAATGTTAATCGTATAATTTTTGAGAGCGATTTTTATCAAAACGGTAAATAAATTTGAAATTTTAAAATAAGTTCGATACTTATATTTTTATTAATTTTATCGACAACGCGTTTCATACGACGTTCATTTCTTGAACATATAATGCAAAGATCCATTTTTAATTTGTCGCTTAGCTCCGTACTATTATGACTATGTGTTACCAAGGGAAAATCACAACGTTGTTGGTCGGTATAAGGAAAGGTGGTATATACATAACCGTTAAAAGTACTTTATGTATTGTTTTTCATCACAGAATATAAATACACTGTGAAATTATTTTTTTATAAATCGTATAATATTCCATTGTCCGCACGAACATTTTAAAGAAATTGTAATAAATTGCGTTAAATAGCAGGAGTAGCGTCTTGTGGTTTTGATATTGGTAACCATGACGACAGTTTTTAATTTACGACGAGAGTAAATCAGTTTTCTAACTAAAAAATATAAAAAAATGCTGTAATTGAACTTACACACGGGATTGATGTATCTTTTATACATCAATTTAAAAACGGCAGTATGGATTCCTTCTAATCCGATCACTTTATAGAGATGACAGAGTTAACAGTCTTCTTTTTAGTAAATTCCGATCAAGTTGTCAACTACTCTTTACTAATTAAATATTGATATGAAAACATTAACTCGTCAACTAGGAATCGAATCTCGGCCCTCTGAATATCTAGTCCAGCGTACTTACCGCTACACCAAAGACGACTCTGACTTTTTAGTAACTTCAAGCTGCCTACAAATTTTATAAACCAATCAAATAAGGATTGAACTCCAAATAAGGATTAAACTCCAAATTAGGATTGAAAATTAGCATAGACCTTTTGACATTCTAAACACTGGCTCAAAAGTCAAATATAATCACGTGACTGCGACTTAAGATATTCAAGGTGAAAGGTGCGAAAATATGTTGCCTTGGTCATTTTTTTAATCACTAATCGTTTTTGAGATATCGTGCACATTATGGGATTTTATTGAAATGCTTGTGACATTAGTCACCCATTAATGGATGTGAGATAATATGTGCGGTGTTTTAGAAAAGATAAAAAATGAAAATTATAGAAATGTTTGAAAAACATTCTTGTACAATGGACTTGTACAATGGATAGCGTAAGTGGCGTTTTTTTTTTCAAAATTTTACAGCTGATTTGTGCCGAATCTATTCAGTTTTTATGAAAAATTGTTTAGAATAAAAGCTGTTAGTATTTTTATAATGAATAAATTTTATTCTTACCATTTTTAAAAAAACCGAATGGATAAGGTAATTGGTACGATTGACAGCAATACGCGTGTACTTTTTCCAAAATTTAACAGCCTATTTGTGCTGAATCTATTCGGATTTCGAAAAATTGTTTAGTGATGTTTATAAATTTTAGTGATAGCTATTTTTGTCATCTACTAGGTAGGTTCGATGAATATATGAAGCAATTTTTCCGAAAATTCTTCATCAGTACAAAACCAATAGCTGAATTTTCTTCGAAAATTCGCTTAAAAAATTGATTCAGGCACGTAATTATCCTCGTATTTTTTTTATTTAAAACTGATAAAAATCACTATGATTTATGTACGCCATATTCGAAACACGTCATAAGGTACTGGTGCCTAAAAAGACCAACTTCTTGCAAAATGACGTGAAATTGCGTAATAAACAAAAATAAATAGAAATTTAGTAAACATTGATTTTTTATGCATCCGATGTTTGAGAAAAATCGTCAAAATTTAAATTTGTCCAATGAAAAAATGATTAAACATACCAAACCACGATTTTGGGCCTTATTAGGAACTAGGTCTCTCAATAAGGCTCATTAAAAATCTCTCTCAAATCAAAGGTCAAATCAAAGTTATCAATATAATTTACTAAATAATCATTAAAATGAATAGTTTCTTTAATATTCTATAAAAAAAAGTCTTCCTCATTTCTCTGTTGCTGGGTGTGTTTGGGCGAACAAATATCTTAGTATCCTAAGTTAGATACTCAGAATATCTAACTTAGTTTGCATCCGGGACATTATGCAGATACTTAGCAACTCAGACTATGACGCCATTTTGCTTAGTATCATCTGTATTAGTATATATACCCGATATTATAACCGACAAAAAGGAAAGAAACATATTTAAATTAAATATATTATATATTTATTTAAATATATTTAAGAACTTATATATGTGTTTAGTTATGTACTGTACATAAACATAAACAAAAATGGCTACTTAGTCAGCAAGCCTGTCTAGGTCGAAAAGCACTGTAATCAGTCGCTAAGACGCTAATTTATTTTTATGCTGAGTATCAAACTTAAGATATTAAGGTATTTGTATGGCCAAACACACCCACCGTCTACTTATTTTTTACTAGATACTTTTTTTTAAATATCGAAATCAGTATTTTGTTTTTAATCACAAACCACCCTGGTCCTTATCCGCAGTCTTGAGGAAAAATCGCGTACATTGGTAACAAAAGGTGCTAAATTGACTAAATGAACTAAGAAACTGTTTTTTTTTCTTGCATGGAATACTAAAAGCTTACTTTAATTTATCCGACCTTTTATGTATAACATATGCTATTAAACCGAACATTTATTTAAATCAATAAACAAAAAAGATTTTTTTAATTTAATACTCATAATAACGGCCGGGTCTTTTTTGGATAACATCAAGTGGGACTTATTACGGGCAGTACCACGCGAAAACAAAACAACTGATAAATAACAAATGAAATAAGAAATCAAAAAGATTCACATTGCTTCCAATAATGGAAAGCGTATATATTAAGATCCAATATTAAAAATGAAAAAAATCGGTATTCTATCCACTAAAAATTTCAAAGAAGTGATCGTTTAATATTATAATCAAATAAAAAATAAAAAAAATAGAACCGACGAAAGAAGAAAGTAACTGAAAAGCAAAAAATAAACAATAACCTTTTTAGTCTAAGTCTTGCACTAATTTAAATACCTAAATAATTTTGAGTCGGCGCGATATTATAAAATGTAATATTTTGTAATATTTACTTTTAACCGAAAATCAGGTACACCCTTCGCCCATTTCGATGGAGATTTGGCGCCGACTCAAAATTATTTAGGTATTTACATTAGTGTAAGACTTAGTTAGACTAAAAAGGTTATTGTTTATTTTTTGCTTTTTAGTTACTTTCTTCTTTCGTCGGTTCTATTTTTTGTCAAAAAGTTTTTATTTTTCACTTTTCAGTGCCTTTTTTTTCGTACATGTTATATTGTCATTAGAACTACACAATAATTAATGACACTATAACATATACGAACAAAGAAAGGCACTGAATAGAAAATATAAATTTGAAAAAAAAATTCCAAATTTTAGCCACAAAAAAAATATAAAAAATAAGACTTCCCAGCGCTTCCACTAAACAACAAATATCATAATCGCTGTATACTGCCTCTATGTAAACACTTTGAAAGCACTCAATATCGTTATTTTTTTTTCAAATTTATATGGGACCAAATTTGAATAATTCTCTATCCAACGATATAATGAATTATCAAAATCGGACTACTCTGTAAAAAGTTATGCGTTATCATACATTAAACATTAAAAAAAAATATATATATACTGGTTGAATTGAGTACCTCCTTCTTTTCGTCGGTAAAAAAGATGATCTCATTAACCACAGGTGTGCTGTCCAAATGATAACGCATACGATTAAAAGTGTTATTGCATTTTTGTTTATTGACGTTTTTGCTTATATGTTGGATATTTGTTGCTTATATATTGAATCATTATAATAACGAATTTCATGACTGGGCTTTAGTAGGAGCTGGGCCTTGATAGGCAACAGTAGGTACCTTATTCACAATACTGTGTAACAAAAAAGGATTAAAAAAAATCTGGTGTGAACATACCAAATAACCTCTCAAGCATATTTTTTTCTATTAATTTTATGTTTGTGACGCTTGTTTTGCCAAATGTTACTGCATTGTTTCCTCATATAACTAGGTACTGTAGGCATATACGTAATATGTGATACATATACGAACAACAAGAAGTGAATGAAGCGTTATAATTCATTTCTACGTAATAAATCACCAAGTAGCAAGCATACACAAATGGTAGCTAGTGATGGTGATAGTATTGTTGTTACAACGTTTTGGTATCCTCGTCTTCTATTCCACTACCTTTTCATTTACTATTTCCTTTATTTATGTTATGAATCTTTTAAGAAAGTAACTAAAATTATACGTCTATTGACTGATTCGTAATTGTTAGTAAGCTTTAATATATTATTATTATTATTTGTGTATGTTTAGGCGTCACAATACAATACTTATGTCAATTTCCATTAAGGTAACGTAAGACACAGTATAAAAGAACTAGTATATATTATATAGACAAACATGTCATTGAATTTTTAATTAAATATTGATATGCAAAAATTATGCCATCCACCAGGAATCGAACTCTGGATATCTAGCCCAGTGTGCTAACAGTTACACCAGGGATGATTCTGATAAATGAAACAATGTAATTGTAGTCAGCATCAACTTATTATTTCACATATTGTTATTTATGTATACTTAGGCGTCACGTTGTATACTTGTATACTTAGGTGTATGTAGATTTGTATACTTAGATGTGTTGTATATTTGTATACTTAGGTGTTCATAAAATGGCCTTTTTAGTCCATTTCCGCATGTCCATCTGTCTGTCCATTAAGCCATGTATATTTTAGTGAAGTTGAAAAAAGTATTCGCATGGCTGATGTCCAAAATAAGTTATAAATGGCATATATCAGATTACTATATTTGAAATATTTATATATGGTTATTCTAAAAATAACTTGTATGATTTGAATGCACTTTGGAAATTGGAAAAAAGTCTTCCAAATGAAACAAAAAGGTTTCGATGAGAAATTGGATATTTAAAAAAAGGTGAGAGGGGATTTCACACAAAATTTATATTATTTCTTAGAAAAATTAAAAAAAAGACGTAACTTTTATAAGACTGTCCAGGAATCAATGTCGTTTGGAACTAAAAAATTTAAAAACCGCTTTCAGACAGCAGATTAGCTTTTGATAAAGTACCCAGTATTATAAATTTAAAACAATTTATTGGTACCTTTATAGTAGGAGGCCGCATAAAATTTAACCAGTATACACATCTACAATGCTTCGCAAAAAAGGTAGCGCTCTTTGAAAAATTCATTTAAATTATCTCCTGTGAAATTATTTTACATTTATATATTTTTTTCAACTATATTTTTATTTGGGTGAGACACGCACCAAATTAGCAACGAGCAACTTATCTTTGACTCCATATCCCAGAGACAGTTACGATTAGCTAATTCATACTGATGATGACTACCATGTAGTCGAAATATGTATTTATAAAATACAAATAATTGTTCTGGGAATTGGGGCAAAATTTGAAATTTAATAACAATATGTGATGATTTTCTCTAATGAATAAAACAATGTATCACCATGGTTACTTGATTTTTTTACAACCTGAAATGAATTTTCTGGAAAGAATGGCGTAAATCCGTTTAAGATTTTGAAAAGCTGTATCAAAATTGTTAAAAATTAGTTTGGTGTCTTCTATCTCTTAGCCATACTAACTCCCACCCTTGCTCGCTTCCGCTACACCGATGTCTGTAACTCTAGCAGTCACAATTTTAGTCAAAAGTTAATTGAGATATCTACTTCTAAAAGAGAAATGATCTATTCTGAAGAAATTCGCTAAGTTAACACAGCTCCTGTGTAATAAATTTAAAAGTGAAAATAACAACTAACTGAGTTAATTGCTTAAATATCCGGCATATACTGAATGAAAATAAGTTTCTCACAAAAGTTGTTTATCATTTAAAAAGCAACATTTCCTTGTCTTTAACTGAAATTCCTTGTCTTTAATGAAACCTACGGTTTCATAGACAGTTTTGCCCATTTTGCCCATACATGGTCGAGTTTTGGCCATTCACGAATTTGACCCTTCTTTTAAGCTCTAAAAAATACATACAAAATTTCAGCTTGGTATTTCATTTCGTTTTTGAGTTACCTTATTGACAGAAAGACAACCGTTAAAAAGTCGGAACTAAACTTAATACACCATTGTATATATTTTATACCGGATATAATTAATAAATTGTCCCCGAAAATTGTATTGAAAGTTGATAAATTTTCAATTTTACACGCATATCAAAAACACACACAAGTTTATAAAAATGTAGTTGCATTTTTTTTGTGGAACAGTGTATTTGATATTTATATTTAGTCAGTTTAATTTCAATTAATTCTAGAAATACAATTGTGTGAATTAAAAAATGAATGAATCATCCTGTACAATATAACGTCTGTTCTAACATACTGTTTTGTTATACCGCAATAACGTAACATACACCACAATGTCAGTTTAAATGTTGTTCGAGTATGTATATATATATATATATATATATATATATATATTTATATACATATAGATATATATATATATATATATATATATTTATATATATATATATATATATATATATATATATATATATATATATATATATATTTCTATATATATATACACTGCTCAGCAAAAAAGTGGCGCAGTTAGAAAAATTCATGTAAATTATTTTCTTTGGAATTTTTTTGCTATCAACTATATTTTTATAAACTTGTATATGTTTTTGTTGGTCTGGGCGTAAAATTGAATAAAAAGCTTATAATTTACGGGAAAAATTTAATTAAAAAAATATATAATTGCATAAAATATATAATTTTATTTCGAGCTTTTTAGAAGGAAATAAACTTTTAACAGTGGATATTACCTCCTCTTGACTTAATGACTGTCTCAAGCCTTCTAGGCATACTTTTAATTAAGTTCAGTACATTATGTTGGGTCATTACCTCTCATTCCTGGTCTAAAGCTATTATAATCTTCTGTGAACCTCCATGAGGGTTAATTTATCTTCTTATACGTTGGACAAGTTCATTTCAGATGTGTTCTATTAAATTTCACTCTGGGATACGTTGTGGCCATATAAAAATCCGAATGTTGATCGTTTTATTTTAATGCACACACTTCGGAAACGTTTCTCCATTGCTTCTAAGACTGCCCAAAGAGTCCGTCTGGATCCTAATGTTGCTACTAGTATTCACCCAAAAACCAAGAATAATTTGTTGAAGATCAAATTCACCCACTTAGATACACAGTATGGTGTGGAATAACTTCAGAAAGGATCATTGGACCATATTTTTTCGAAATCGACGAACAAGTTGCGGTTAATGTGAGTGGTATTCTATACCGGGCAATGATTCAAAATTTTTGAAGGCCAGAGGTAGAGAACAATCTAGAATAGTGGTTTCAACAAGATGGAGCCAGAGCTCACACAGCTCGTCCAATTATGACTCTCCTGCGCGAAATTTTTGGCGATCGAATAATATCGCGTTTTTCTGATTTTACTAGCCACCGCGTTCGCCTGATTTAACGGATCCCGATTTTTTTCTTTGGGGGCTATCTAGAGGGTAAGGTGTATGGCATTAACCCAAGAACCATCCAAGAGTATAAGGCCAATATCTGAGAAGAAATGAGGGCGCTGGGACCTGAAATTCTAAGACATGGTATGGAAAATGCTCTGGAGAGATCACGTCAGGTCGAAGCATACAATGAGCACCATTTGAAAGATATTATCTTCAAAACATAATGTGAATATATTTCCAAACTGTAATCTAAATTTTAATAAATGCCAACGTTAAATAAAATCAGAAAGAAAAAAGTTATTCATTAAATAAATCATAACGTTACTAATGGCCACCCTGTATATAATATGTACAAATATTAGATAATATCCACGTTATAATCTAATATATTTTTTCGCTTGCGTTTTATTGCTATATCTCTGGCTGCAGTCTTTTTAAAACGAAAATTAAACCACTATTTCCCACCGCGTCCACTGCTTTAAATATTTATCGACACTTCCACCAAATTTCTATTTCAGCGAATACTTTCGAATTTTATCTATCATAGCGAGATGAAATACATACCAGTTTTTTAGTCTCATACGCTTTTAAACAAAAAAAATTCGTTACGCAGGCGCTGCGCCAGCTTAGCAAATTTCCTTAGAATATACAAATATCTCTAGTCACAATTTAAGTCAAAATCAGATGAAATGAAATGTCGTATCTGATATCATTTTAGTATTTTCAAGGCCAATTTTATTAATAAATAGCATAGGTCAAGGGGAAAGAGGGGCATAAAGATAGAAGAAAACACAAAATATAAAATATCTCTCATAATATTGGAACAATCGAAAAATGTATGACAAGTAAAGTTGTAGAAATTCAAGTTTGCTATAATCCATTACCGTATCACTTTTCGATTTTTCAAATATTTAGGGAGATATACCAAATTTTGTGTTTCCCTCTCCGTCTAAACTCCCTTCCCCCTTGTCCGATTTTACCCATTAACGAACTTGACCTTAAGATTTCCAAAAGCGCCTCAAATACCAAATTTCATTCCAATCGGAGAGTCCACTGATACATAAAAGTACACACACACACACACATATATATATATATATATGTATATGTATATATATATATATATATGTATATATATATATATATATATATATATATATATATATGTATGTATATATATATATATATATATATATAAATTTTAGCGATAGTGATTGTTAACATATAATAGGTTGTATCGATGGACAGTTCGACGAACTTCCAACATTGGTTCAAAAACAATAGCTGCATTTTCTTTGGAGGAAATTCGCAAAAAATTGTCATCAAAGTCGGTCCAGTATTTTTTGCGTGATGCTTAAAAATACAAACAATAAACAAATACACAGATATTTACAATTTTACAATAGTAGAGATATACACAGTATTCCATTTTAAAACAAAGAAATCTGTACGAAAGTGCTTCAGCCAAAAGTTGTATGGTTTCAAGAAGAACATCGAACAGCGATCTTGTAATAACTTTGAACTCGTTTTTGAAGTTATATCATGAGAAAATATTAACGTATATAGTACTCATATAGATTTTTAAAAAGTACAAAAAAATCGATATGTATTTAAAATTCGATGGTTAACGCAAATTGACTAGATCGAATTTTTGATAGCACAAATATTGAATATGTACCTTAAATAAATGAGATGAATGATATACAGGACTTCATAATCCCAAATACGGAAATGGAATTGATCCGGTAGTTCAGTTACTCATAAATTGCAAAATAAACTTGTTTGGAGTATATCAAGCATTCGAATTAGAACGAAATTGAATTCCATAAAAGTTTGAATTGAAAAAATATTAACTCACATAAAAACTCACATATTAACTGCCATAAAAAAATACACCAATCCCTATTAGCTAACTAATTATGATGGGAAACACTGAAAAATTTTGAGTATTTAATATGCTTTTTAAACATTAAAACATTTAAAATTTTGAGGCTCTGAAAAACTTTAATCAATTATACAAAATTTTCTATCGCTGACCAATTAACAGGAAAACTGATAAATAATGACCAAAGTATGACGTATAAGATGGTATTTGATCAGGGTATATTAAGTTTAGTTCCGACTTTGTAACTGTTGAAAATAGTGATCATAGAAAATAATTCTTAGTATAGGTATTTATAAAATGACCTATTTTTAAAGTCCATTTCCGCATATGTATCTGTCCGTCCGTCAACATGATAACTAAAAAATGAAAAGAGTTAACGAGCTGAAATTTTATTTGTGTATGTTCTGGAGCTAAAAAATAATTATACTTGTCTTATGTAACCGAAATGAAATTTGACAAATAATATATATTGTGACGCTGAAGTATACACAAATAATAAATATATGATTAATAAGTTGATATTTGACAACAAAAGTAATACAGTCAATGATATGAAACAGTTGGCTCTTACGTCAGAGTAGTCTTTAGTATAGCGGTTAGCACGCTGGACTAGATATCCTGGCTGACGATTTAATTTTTGCTTATCAATATTTAATAGATTATTCTCTAGTTCACCAAACATTCATAAATCGTGATGACGACATGGGATCGTCGACTTTAACGCGTCTGACTGGAAAAATTTGCATACAATTTGGTTGACAATGTCATTTCTGTTCTTTACACATTTTTCTTAAACTGTCCTCCAAAATTGGGCCATATATTCATAAATTTTCATAACCTCACTAACTCGGAGTGTTTAAGGTGGTGGTACCCTTTACCTGCCAAAATTTTTGTCCGGCAATACTTTTTCCGTTCTTTCGATTCAATTGTCTGTCGAATGCCACTTGACAAAATAAGATATTTATAAATTTTTTTAATGTAAAAAAAGTCGACGTGTTTCGGAAAAGTTAGCAAAAATTCCTGCCATGTTTCAAAATTTTCGTAGAGGAAAAATGTGGTAGACTCGACATAATGAAACCACACAAGCGTTATCAAAGAGGTATTTATGAAGCATGTCGTATGTTGGCCAGCCCACAGACTTGAACTATAATTCAAAGACAAAAATATCTTTTAGGATGTTTAAAGCAATCCTTTTTTAAAAATAAATAACTTTTGATTGAAACTTTTTTCACACACTCAACATATACTGGGTATTTAAGCAATTAACTCAATTAGTTGTGATTTTCACTTATTCTTTTTTTTTAATTTCTTGTTAAAAATTTGACCAAACATGCGGAATACCTGAGCAAATATGACTAATCGGTTATAAACCTTCAATAGAAATTCCGAAGAAAAGGTGTTCCGAAGACCCCAGTTTTTGACCTTCAATCATAGCAAAGCAAGCAATTTTTACGATTCTACGCATGTTTGTATTCCATATTAGTATTTACACTCGTTTTCAATACTATTTCTTTTCTTAGTCAAGGAAATGTCAACTTCTAAAATCATTCCTTATTAAAATTTTGGAGTCAATTTGTACAGAAGGCATTTGGTTTTCGAAAAAATTTTTCGAATAAAAATTTTCCGTTATACAAATACTAACAACATTTGTTTTAAATATTTTTAAAATTGAATATGGCACAAATAGTCTATACAATTTTGAGAAAAGAACGCGACTCTTAGATTGTATGAGTAGATTAGTAGGTACACTCGCTATAGAAACTTGATGTTTGTATAATCTAGAAATACATTTCCCTATATCCTCCTCCAGTAGGTCTTAATATTAAATAATTACCTGTGGTATATATATATATATATATATATACTATAACAAAACTCTTCCTTAGAAAAAGAACAAAATTATTTATTTTTGTTCATTTCGCAATCTGATGTACTTAAAATCATTTTGCATAAAGTGGACCTTTGGGCCTTGTTAACTATATCCTCAAAAATAAAGTTAAGCACTTATACTGTAAGATCAAATGCGACAATTGGACAATATATAATTTAATTAAAATAATAAAATGGGTCCTACCGATTATGTCTTAAAATTACTCTCAATCTATATATATATATATATATATATAAATCTCGTGTCATATGTTTGGGGCGAATGGACTCCGAAACTACTTAACCGATTTTGTAGAAATTTTTTATACTGTGTGTAATTTGGTCAAACTTGGGCATAGGATGATTTTTATTTCGAATTATGGACTAAATATTTGTTTATTGCAAATTTAAGAAAACTTAACGACCATAGTTCTTTTTTTGGAGTTGGTTAAAATTTGTGATGATTGTGTCATTTCCACGGAAACTCTACTTCAATATGATAACTATAAAATTATTGTATGAAAATTTTGTTTTAATTTTGAAATGTCAATTTTGATTGTCGTTTCCATAGTAACTATAAACTATAATCGTTATATGTCGTTCTATTTTGGCTATTAATAAATTTAATTTTTGCAAATACAAAAATCATATCAGATATTATATTTCAATTTGATCACACTATTTATATTTATTTATTTTATTTGACATAAACAGATAATAAAAATTATATATAATTATGGTAACACTAGTATAACAAAACAAGTAAAGAACAAATATCGATTCTGAAAAATAAAATAAAAAAGTCTGTAAATTCTAAAATTTAAAAATAAATTCTGTAATTTCTATATTCTATATAAATAAAAATAACTACAATTCAATGTTAAATATTGCGTTTAACCCCTACCAAGCTGCATTTAATTATAATGTGGAAATCGATTACAGTTCACAGCAAATCGTTGCTATTGGACCAATTTGAACCAACGTTGTGTGTCAATATTGAAAGCGGTCATTCAAATGACGCGATTGGTACCGCCAGAAGAGCCAATACATTCATTGGTTTCAGAAAATGGGCCAGATTCTAAACATTTTTTGACTCGAGCAATAAAATAATTAGTTTTAAATGACGTCATTTGGTGCAACAAAAGTTATTCGAGAAAAATTTAAGCCAAGTTTCAAGGTATTGAAAAACAATAAACTTTTACCACCATGTGCCCGTATCAATAATGGCTTAAAGTGCATTTGTAGCTCGGTAAATTGCCAAAAGCAGAAAGAATTGAGTGTGTTTAAAAAGTTGATGGGGGAATAGGAGTGCTGAGAAAGTATTTTGAGAGCAACATGGGAGAGCCACATGGTCACATGAAGTCGCTAGAAAATAAAACTAAGAATGTTGTGTGTCATAAAGCAATCGAATAATAAACAATATGTTTTTGGAATAATAATAATTATTTATTAATTATACTAATTCGAATTCGATAGTTAAGACAGGACAACGTTTGTCAGGTCAACTATAATAATAATAATAATAGCCTATAGTTATCCCATAAATTGGGCAAAGGCCTCCTCAAGAGAATTCCACAATCTTCTGTCTTTGGCTAGACGAGACCAACCACCTTCTGAAAACTTTTTCAGATCGTCGTGCCATCTACGTATTGGTCTGCCTTTTTTTCTTTTATGGCCGTACGGTATCCACATCGTGCTTCGGAACGTCCAACGATCGTCTTTTATACGCGCTATATGTCCTGCCCATCGCCACTTCAGTCTCTTCACAGAGGCGACTACATCCTTTATTTTGGTTTTCGTTCTTATTTCAGATGATGGTATTTTTTGAATAAGTTTAATATTCATCATGCTCCTTTCCATACCCCTTTGGCATGTTCTAAGTTTGTTGTAGTCACCTCTGCTCAGAGCTAAAGTCGCCGTGCCGTAGGTCAATACCGGAAGAATGCACGAGTCCATAACTTTTTGCTTCAAGTATAAGGGAATATGAGCTTTGAAAATGAACTTGAGACTCCAATACCGCTTCCAAGCATTAGTTGTTCTTTGCCGTATTTCTCCCGCAGTTCTGTTCCGAAATGAAATTTCTTGGCCCAAATATTTAAAAGTATCTACTCTTTGAAGAGTTTCATTTTGTATACTCAACTACTAGTCAGGTCAACTAGTATACATATAATAAACTTAACTCGAATATCCAACAGGATCATATTATAGTTAAATTATTAAATAATGTATGGTATATATTATGTTATATATATATAATAATTACTATTATGTTTACGTAGGATTTGTAAATGTATCCCTTAGAAAACACATTAATCATTTCAGGCTAAATAACATTGAAATGGTTCTCATATGTTGTTGTTGTTGGGTAGACAGGACTATAAGATCGTCAGCGCTGTTACTGTATCCAATTTTAATGTTATTCTAAGCGTATATTTATGTAAATTTTATTCGTGCACATTTTACTTTGTTAAAAGTAAACTCATTATGTGTTTAAATTTTTACCGCCATATGAGAATAATATAAAACATGAATTGAAAATAATTTTTTTAATTTTATTCATCAGGAAATTTTACTTCTACATTCTAAGTTTTATGGTTTATGTAACAAATTAGCTCCAAGTACACATTAAACTTACAATGCTCGAAAACTTGTAAACAACCAACCTGTAAAGTTTTGCATCAAGAAGACACATTTTTGAATTTAATCATAAAAGTATATTAAAAAATTTGAGAAATATTGTATAAATAGTGAGTATTGGTAAAAATACTCATGACGTCATATTCTAAGAAGGCGGCTATAGTTAGGCTACATTTCAATAGTTACCTACAATTATTTATATCTACAATACTTTAAATCAAATTTTGAGTACTAAAAATTGGATTTGAAGTTTTTAAGTTCGGCTGAAATTAAATATGTTTTTCATTTATTTTTGGTAAATTTTCAGAAAATGTAGTTATTAAATGAGTTATTTTCTAGTTATATATGTACATCAAAATTATACTTAGTAATAAATAATCTTCTGATTATTAAATAAAATAAATATTTGAAATTTTGGTTAAATCACTTTATTTGACTAGTTTCGGAACACAGTTCCTTCTTCTTCTTCTTCAAAAAAAGAATAATCTTCTGCTTAAGATTCAATGAACACACTACTAAGACGGTCACCAAATATACGAAATTTATGGAATCGAACAGTCATTACTTCCTCTACATGAGCATCCATAGACACTTAAATATGTCTTATCTTTCGTTTATCTTGGTGAAAATCTCATAACATAATTATCACTCTTCATTTTTATAAAAAAAGGTGAGTTTCATTAACAAAATAATAATTGTTTGTTTATTTTAATAACATTGTACTGGACTCGCTACTAAATCTCAAAATACTTTTATATCTAGTTACCATTGCGGAATCACTACGTATGCCCTCTGTTATTTAGATAACTATATGTTGTTACTTCCGTAACTATCAACAAACATATTCTTATATATTTTGTCAGGAAAAATAAAGATTATATTGAAATCAAAAATTGTGTTTAACTAATTATTCTAGAATTAGCTTTCAGGTAATTGGATTCTAATTTTTCTTTCAACTCCAACAACATAACCCTATTAACGTATATGTAGCTATCAAAGTTCAGCCTGACTATTTTGTTTCTAATTCCTATCACCAGATGTCATAGTACTAAGGAACAAACACCAATATCTCATGACAACGTGAAAATAGTTCTTCGTGTTACTCACACTTAAATGAGGCAAGCAATTGGGCTAATCTTTATAATCTTCAAGAGTTCAAATGTCGAATTAATTCTATCTAGGCTTTTAATATCTATGTTGACGTTTCGATGTTGTAGAACATACAACATCCACCTATACAGCGTTAAAGTTACAGCACTGGTTCGGTAAACTAGAAGTCTCGGCTTCGATCCAAGATGCATATGATAATTCATATCATGCGTTTTATGTCCAAGAATCTTACCATTGCTCATACATATTACTTAAATGTCAAAGGAAGTAAACGTTAGCCACCTCCGTTAGTATAATAAAACGGTAATGTCAACCCCACTAACAATAGATGAATAGACGTAAGTTTACAAAACTTTAGGAAGTTTTTGTAGGGTCAAATTATTATATTCCCTCTACTAACATACTATTCATAAATTTCGCACAACATTCACAAGGTATAAACAGGTCCAACACAAATGTTTTGTATACAAAATAGTTTATTGTGCACCAAATCAGCAAATCTAACAAAACAATAATTTAGTTAGCTATTTTTGATAAGTAATCGATAAAAAAATTAACATTGATGTATTTAAATTGAATTCAAATACATAGGCTTCCGCATATATAAAAAATATATAGTATAATCTAAATATGGGTGGATATCGGTTGTATATTTTATATACGTAAATACTTTTTCAATATTTTTATCTTTCTTAAAATTTAAATATATTTCCTTCTTTGAAAATGTAAAAATAAAAAATTAAACTAAATCTATTCACTACCAAAAAGACATTTTAATATCATTTTCTTATATAAAGTGTTTATTAATTTTCAATATCTTTCATTATATTTTGTAAAATTAAATACGGGACTCTATGAGAATACGTAAGTGAGGTGTTACATGTTTGCCTTGGTTTATTAACAAAAGTTACAAAATCACGGACAAATTTCTGGGACTGTGATAATATTAGCAAGGCAATAAATAAAATGTAAGTTAATCGATAGATTATTTATTGTAAACTGTGGACATATAAAACAGTAATGATTATTGTTCAACTGATTGAAAAAGAATTACATAATTTGCATTAAAACAATCATAAATCTGTGTGTTTAGATGTTTTTGTCAGTTACTAGTTTTCGTCAAAATTGACTTTGTTTTGAAACAAAGACAATACATATGTACATCTTGAACAACCTTGATGTGTACAACAGTTTTAGCTTCCCACTATATGGAAGTGATAGTAATAATAATAATGAAGCCCTGTGGTACTTCTTATAGAGCAGGGACCTCCCTCTGTGAAGAAGGGTATTGGTTTTTGATCATCTAAGTTTGATCCCGATTTCCTTTAGCTTGTTTCCCCATATTATTATAAAATATTCCATTCCGGGATATTTTCCACCATTTCTTTCCATTTGGTTTTGTTCTTTGCATCTTTTGTCCAAAGGCTACGACATACCTTCCTTATTTCGTCTGTCCACCTATTCTTTTGCCTTCCCCGGTTTCTTTTTCTGTCTAAGGGTGTCCACTCTGTAAGTTTTTTACTCCACTTGCTTTCATCTGTTTTTATAACATGACCAGCCCATTTGAACTTTAACTTCTTTATTACCTTCTCAACCCGTTTTGTTGTTAATTTGCCAGTTATATCTTTATTTCTGATTCTTTGTTCTTTCCGTATATTGAACATTGATCTTTGCATTTTATTTTGGGTGCTAGATATTTTATTTTCGTTGTCTGGAGTTAAAAATGGCAAGATACAGCTTTGTAAGTCTTTCGAATTCATTATTGTTGAGTAGTTGCCCTTAACTGTGTTCTTAAGTGACCAATATCTTTTCCAAGCTGACATAATTATTCTGTGGGTTTCTTGCGCCTGTCTGTCCTTCATTGATAAGAGCTGTCCCAGATAAATGTATTCGCCAGCTATAGTAATCGTTTCGAAAATCAATCTAAATTTTTGACCCTATATCCACGTTTTGAGGTCACCCGAGTCTATAAACATCATTTATGAGAAAATGTTTGAGTGTGTGCGTGCATACGTTCGTAAGCCATAAACATTTTTTTCGTGCCATAATTTCGAGAACAAGTAAATAAAACAAGTGAAACATAACAGAAATCTGTGTGTTTTAATGGATAAAAAGCACAAAAAATCTTTTTTCTTAAGATACTAACAGCTTTTGGCAGAGTTTCATAGAAACGATTTTGCAACAATTTGACACACCGTAAAAAATTTTTCAAGAGTTTTAGATAAAAACAATTGGAAATGTAGCACTCAAAGGCAAATTAACTCTACTATAACTTGTTCTATAACGTATAACAGAATTAATTGTTTAAATACCGTATATATACTGCGTAACATGGCAGTACGTGAACCGTTTATTTTACTGTTCACATACACACAAATATAAATATATATCATTGGATTCGATACATATTAAGTCGATAGAGATAGATAGATTGTAGAGGCTGCCCTGGATGGGCCACACTTCGACCATAAGGTCCATTTTGATGCCTAAGGATGTGAGGGTGTGACTGGAATGGAAGGAATTTCTGTGTATAGACTAGGAGTTGGTAGGATATGCGGCTGCATCTGACTATGATATGAACTATGCCGATATTAATCTGGAATTCGTGAAGGAAACCGGTTACTTCGTTCTTGTCCATACGCCGACGTTTAGTCAATTAACCGCCTTTTTTTTACTAATAATTTACAAACTGCTGATGTCGGGATTCGAACCCATAACCTTCCAGTTTCCATGTATGCATACTGCGCAGACATAACGCCTTTGACCGCTCGGCCTCTTGGACTGGTGACATATGAAGTAAACACACTATGAAGTTATTATTACAGATGTTTGAGTTAAAACTAGGACAAAAGTATCTAGATTATGAAAAACGATTTCCAACGGTTTCAAATTTTTTTGTTTAAGGAAGAAACTCTCTTACAGTTTTAAAGATACATATTTAAAAGATAACATTTATTAAATTTAATTAAACCTTAAGTTTTCGTTAAAATATTTCAACTAAATTAGACCATTTTTGCTTAGAAAAAATAATTTATTTTTTCAAACTTTAAACAGTAATTTGAAACTTATATTGACCTATAGTAAACTCAAACTAGAGAGCCCATTCATAATTGAGCAAGACTAAGACCGAGACCATGACGATCTTGGTCATGGTGTTGCGTATTCAGTCTTGGTCCTGCGTATTAAGTCTTGGTCAAGCATATTCAGTCTTGTCTTGGTCTTGCTCATTTAGTCTGTTACTTACTACTTACGTCATTTTGGAAATTTTTCAATGCTTTTTATAAGTATAAATTATAAATGATCAACAATTAATATCTATAATTAAATAAGCTTTATTTTACAATAATCAAAAAATTTTACCGTATTCTATTGGTTTTTATAGTAAAAAAATAAATTAACCAGACATCGGAAAAGAATAGTTTCTTCAAGAATATTCTTGTAGATCCTTTTTTGAGCCAACGAAAAGTTTACCAGTACCTTTTTTATATTTGCTGTTTAAATTTAGTGGAGTAAACTGGAAATCTTTGTGTTGTTCCAACAAAAACATATATTGAGGTTACGACAAATATTCTCATATATCCTATTTACAACGAAAGTTGTATAATTTTTAGTTTAGTCTTGCACTTTGGTCATGGTCTTGCATTCTCGGCCTTGGTGTCGGTCCTGTTCTTGTTCATTCTGTCTTGGTCATGGTCTTGCTAGTGTATGTATGATCTTGTTCTTGGTCTTGCAAAATCGCAAGACTAAGATCAAGACTGCAAGACCAAGACAGATTTTGCTCATCAATAGATCTAGGTGTTCATAAAATTATCTAATTGGTCCAATTCTGTATATCTATCCGATTGTCCACCTGGAGGCACGATAACTAAAAAATGATCTCCAATTTGTGTGGGTGAGCTTAAATGTGAAAAAGTTCACTCACCCATGAGGGGAAAAATAATCTAATACACCGTCAGAAATATAAAACAAAAAATTTAGAGACAAAAAATCATCGCAAACTTATTTCGTTTCACCGCAATTTCCATTCATACCCTGCATATAGACAGCGATAGATACAATATACACTGTTTCCAGATTGGGTGTAGTTTAAAAAACAAGCTGTATAGTGGTTATATGACATTCGCATCATATTTTTATAATTAATTATTATGATTCAATGTGTATTTAGAAAAACAAAGATGCATACACTTGACTTGATAATTTTGTTTAAAATATCAAGGGTTGCATTTAACTGGCATTTTATTTTTGTTTTATAAAATTAATATTTCATGAATGAATGAATAATAATCACCTGTATATATATACTACACTCTCATAGATATGTATATTTTATTCCTCAATGTGTATTTAAATAATAAATTTATTTATGTAAATAAAATAAAATGAACAACAACAACAACAAAAATAATACACAAAACAATAATAATCATCATCATAATCAAAACAATAACAATAACACAAGCACTGTATAATAATACGTATGTACTCTATGACAGTACCTATATTATATAATTCTTTGGAATGTGTTTGATTCTGTTTTAGCTTCTTTTTAATGATTAAATACTGATATGAAAAAATTAACTCGTCAACCAGGAATCGAACCTAGGGCCTCTGGATATCTAGTCCAGTATGCTTCCGCTACACCAAAGACGACTGTGACGTAACGGCCAACCTTTTCATACCATTCTTGTTTTTATTTATTTAGACAGTATTACTTCTGTCGAAGTTATTATTCATATATATTTAATTTTTGTATACTTGAGCGTCAACATTACGATGTTTGTCCAAATTCCTTTCGGTTACGTAAGACAAACTGTAGAAGACTTTAGCGTATACTATTTAGACAAATGTCATTGTCATTGAATTTTTAATTAAATACTGATATGAAAAAATTAACTCGTCAACCAGGAATCGAACCTCGGGCCTCTGGATATCTAGTCCAGTATGCTTCCGCTACACCTTCTTTTTAATGTTTTAATTTGCAAAATCATATATAAATAAGTTTAAAAAATTCGTTAGGTATTCATGAGCTGCGTTAACTAAGCAAATTTTCTTAGAATATATAAATCACTCTCTAGCGGCTTATCTGATAAGATTTTAGTATTTGCAAGGCCAATTTTATTAGTAAATCTATGCCAGGGACCTTGGCAGGAGTAAGGGGGCATAGAGAAAGAAGAAAACACAAAGTATAAAATATCTCATTTAATATTAGAACAATCGAAAAATGTATAAGGAATAAAGTTGTAGAAAATCATGTTTACTACAATTCATTATCTGATCATTTTTTCTCCAACTCTAATGTGTATATACTAATGTGTTAGGATTTTAATTTTCAATTTTAAACCGTAGTATTTCTGAAAATATTAGAGTAACAGAAAAAATGATAACAAACTTAATTATACTAAAACTACTTTTTCTACAACTTTACTTCTTATGTATTTTTCGATTTATCCAAAATTAAGAAAGATTTTGTGTTTTCCTCTCCCTCTAGACCCCCTTTTCCCCATTTTGCTCATCAATGAACTTGGCCTTTCAAATGAAAAGCAAAAACATCTCACATACCCTAATTTAATTTCGACTGACACACAGATATACATATACACTCATGGACATATTTAGAGGAACGCAAAAAAACGGTAGAATAACATAAAATATTTTCTTATTTCGTACTGGCCATATATAATACCAGTATTATGTAATTTGAAAAACAAGATTTTGACTAATTTATTTTTTGGCTATCTGTTAATTTCTTTGATAACAAATTTAACATAATTTTTGTTTTTTTTTTTTTTGACAAAAAATTGTTATTATCGAGTTAAGGGAACTCGATTTAATTACTTTGAGTGATAATGCTGGATCTCAGTGTTGCTCAGGTTTCTAAAGCTGTAACTTTAATTGAAAATGGGTAAACTTACAATGAAGTGGCTCAAACATTACGAGTGCCCAAGTCTGTGATTTTTCGCAATGTTAAACGATACCGGCAGACTGGAGAGTATAGAAGACGTAAAGGGCAAGGTCACAAAAGAGTAACAACAGAGAGGGACAACAAATTTATTGTAAGCAGTGTCTTCAGAAACCGCACTTCGACTTCTTCCGAGGTACGAAATATGCTACAGGAAGGTCGACAAGTGACAGCACCAAAACGATTAGAAGAAGATTTAAGGCGGCTTGTATTGGGACGTACTTGCCCACTAGAGGCCCTTTGCTCACCGCAAGTCATCGAATAGCTCGGTCTAGCTTTGCTAATTCGCACGGAATTGGGATGATGACGTTTGGGGAAAGGTACTCTTTACTGTTGAGGCCAGATTCTGTCTTAAGTCAGATGATGGAAGGGTCAAAGAATGGATATGACCCGGAGAAAGATACGCTCAGTGTAACATTGTTGGAAGAGAGCCTTATGGTGGAGGGTCAGTAATGGTATGGGGCGGTATATGCTTAAGAGCACGTACGGAGCTACATATCATAGAAAACGGGTCCCTATTTACGGAAAGATGCGTAACAGCTATTTTAGAGCAGATTGTGATACCTTTTACCCTACTCATCGAGGATAATTTTCTTGTAATGCCCGATAATGCTCGTCCTCACTATCGGAGTACCTCACTGAGGTCGGAATCCAAGTTTTGGTGTGGCTAGCACGCTCGCCAGACCTAAATCCAATAAAACATGTTTGGGATAAACTGGGAAAATAAATTAAACAAAGAAATCCAGCACCAGCTAACCTAAGGGACCTCAAAACTGCATTGGTTGAAGAATGGAACCTAATGCCACAAAATTTCATTGACAATTTAATAAAAAGTATGCCCAGACGGATGCAGGCATTTTTGGCAGCAAGAGGAGGCAATACCAAATACTGATTGTGTCACCCATTATGAAAAAAACAGTGTTTAGAACAATATTCAATTTTCATTATGTTAGGACAAAACTTCTTACAGTCAAGATACTGAGCTTACCCCCTCTAATTTCTTTTTTTTTCGTTGAGTCTAATTTATTTGTGTTCAAAAATGTTAATTTAATTAATTGATTCTATTTTATGGCATTAGGTTCCATTCATCAACCAATGCAGATTTTAGTGTTTAAAATAAATTCCAACAATACCTGATTAAACATTACTTATACACGATTTTTGCAGATTCATCAAATTTATTATTATTATATTATTAATATTATTTGTCAAATTTGTAATAAAAAAATCATATAAATTTGTAACAATTTATATTGTAAATTTAATGTTCTGGAAAATGTTTTGGCAAGGGGGATACTGTCAATAGTCGGATTATACTGTCAATAGTACGTTTGAAAATTAATAAAAATTGATTAGGTGAATTTTTTGGATTATTATTTTTAACAAATAAGCAATAAGAATACAACAATAATAATATTTTGGATTCAAAGAGAGACCAAGTAAATTAACGTTGAAACACTGGTAAAATTATAAGTTGCACGCAGTAACACATTTACTTGTTATTGACTCTAAATAAAACAAGTTGGCGACCGCGATAATCAGGTATTGTTGGACTTTATTTTAAACACCGATAAATTTGAAGTCACGACAATATATATATATATATATATATATATATATATATATATATATATATATATATATATATATATATATATATATATATATATATATATATATATAATTTTATACAGATGTTGATTTTTGACATGATTTTGGCCAATCATTCAAACATTGGAAGTATGACATAAACATACAGACTATATAGTCACAGAAGCAATGTGTCTTTTTTTGATAAATTTAATCAAGCTGTATTTAAATTATAAAAATATAATTTTCTAATTATCTAAACCGACAGATTTTAAACTGGTATTCTTTAAGAAATAAACCATATTGTTCGGAAAATTTTTTTAGTTTACTGTCAGATAAGGTAAATTTATAAGCTTTCGATTAAGCCTTATAAAACCTAAAAAATATTAACTTGTTTATAAGTAAATTAGCAAAAGGTAAAATATATGATAACTCTCTAAAAAGTTAACGTATCAGAATATTATTATTTTTAATTAAAGGTCTATAAAAAATCTATAAGTTAAAAGAAAATAAAGTTTATTTAAATAATTGCTTAAATGTTTTTTATTTATTTAAATTTGTTATAGCGCGTTATAAACAAATTGAAAAATAATTGGTAATTATTCAGTTAAAAAAATAACTTTCTTTATCAGTTTATAGATATTTTGAAGACCTTTCACTTAAAAGAAGATTTATTCGTCTCGGATCAAATGCACTCTTCTTATTTATAAAAATAGGTGACATTATTAATTGTCAAGGACCTAATTTTTTTTAATTGCTAAAATTGGGCACATTATTTTTAACATATAAAAGGCATACATTGCCATTGTTGAAAAAAAGAAGAAATTTTTAGATTTTTTATTTTAATTTAAAATTTTTGCGTTTTTCGAAATTTGGGAATTTTTTCCTCGAATTCTAATAAACCGATTTTTATGTTTATGGGCGCATTTGTTTTCTTTTTTATATAGAATAGAATAATATTATATGTAATATTTGGAAATTGCGGTTCGAAGCATAAATAAAAATAAGAATGATATGATAAGGTAGGCTGTTACGACACAGTCGTCTTTGGTGTAGCGGAAGCATACTGGACTAGATATCCAGAGGCCCTAGATTCGATTCCTGGTTGACGAGTTAATTTTTTCACATCAGTATTTAATTTAAAAAAAAAATTAAAATATAATAAATTTTATTGAAATTACTTTTGTTAAAATTGCTTTCATTCGATTTACTCTTGTTAACATCACTCTTATTAAAATTACTCTTATATTGATTGTCTCAGGATATATTTGTTGCTAATTTGGTGACACTATACTATACTACTGTATATAGTTTTGTTTTTATCAATTTAGAGTTACTCTAATTTTGACAGGGATATTTATGAATTAAAATTGAAAGTTAAAATCCTAAATACTTACACATTAGAGTTTTAGAAAAAATGAACAAACAGGTGATGAAATGTAGAAAACTTGATTTTCTACAACTTTACTTCTTATACATTTTTTATTTGTCTAATATTAAGAGAGATATTTAATATTTTGTGTTTTCATCTCTCTCTACGTGCCCTTTCCCCTTGACCTATGCCAAGTCTTAACAAACTTGGCTTTACAAATACGATAAGCATATCAGATACGACATTTCATCAGACTAAAATTGTCACCGATAGAGTGATATATGTATTCTAATCCTTTATGTCGTGAATAAACATCCATTTTACAACCGCTGTATGACAGAAATACCCGGTATTTACAAAAATTATTATCGGTTTAAAAAAATTTACTTAAAACAGACCTATTTTTCCGGTATGGCTGTTTTGTTTTGTAATGGTTTAAAATTGTTAGCAAAATGCATGATAATGAGTGTTGTTGGTTTGGCTGGCTTTACGCTAGCTTACTACCATCAACATTGTACAAAAACGATATACGATGCGAAAAGGGTGAGAATGTTGGATAAAAAAAACGAAGGCGGTTTATATAATATATATTGTTGATGCTTTTATATATAAATATTCATAAAATGCGGTAAGTAATTAACAGTATTTAACGATATGCGTAATTCTTCTACAAATTAATATTGTCACGTGACATTCGATTTGACAGCAGTTTTTTTGTTAAATAATATAAATTATTCATTAAATATGATAAAATGTTTTTGTGTGGTGTATTTTATATAAAATATTTTTAAATTTTTTTTTATGGATATGAAGTCAGTCACTGTTTATAAAATGAACAGCATGCATGCATTCGTTAATTCTGTTTTATATTTACATATTTGTCCTGATT
>OY986040.1:93533421-93535421 GCA_963920215.1 Nineta flava
GTTATTATTATCATTATTGTTATTATTATCATTATTGTTATTATTATCATTATTGTTATTATTATCATTATTGTTATTATTATCATTATTGTTATTATTATCATTATTGTTATTATTATCATTATTGTTATTATTATCATTATTGTTATTATTATCATTATTGTTATTATTATCATTATTGTTATTATTATCATTATTGTTATTATTATCATTATTGTTATTATTATCATTATTGTTATTATTATCATTATTGTTATTATTATCATTATTGTTATTATTATCATTATTGTTATTATTATCATTATTGTTATTATTATCATTATTGTTATTATTATCATTATTGTTATTATCGTTATCATTATTGTTATTATTATCATTATTGTTATTATTATCATTATTGTTATTATCGTTATCATTATTGTTATTATTATCATTATTGTTATTATTATCATTATTGTTATTATCGTTATCATTATTGTTATTATTATCATTATTGTTATTATTATCATTATTGTTATTATCGTTATCATTATTGTTATTATTATCATTATTGTTATTATTATCATTATTGTTATTATCGTTATCATTATTGTTATTATTATCATTATTGTTATTATTATCATTATTGTTATTATCGTTATCATTATTGTTATTATTATCATTATTGTTATTATTATCATTATTGTTATTATCGTTATCATTATTGTTATTATTATCATTATTGTTATTATTATCATTATTGTTATTATCGTTATCATTATTGTTATTATTATCATTATTGTTATTATTATCATTATTGTTATTATCGTTATCATTATTGTTATTATTATCATTATTGTTATTATTATCATTATTGTTATTATCGTTATCATTATTGTTATTATTATCATTATTGTTATTATTATCATTATTGTTATTATCGTTATCATTATTGTTATTATTATCATTATTGTTATTATTATCATTATTGTTATTATCGTTATCATTATTGTTATTATTATCATTATTGTTATTATTATCATTATTGTTATTATCGTTATCATTATTGTTATTATTATCATTATTGTTATTATTATCATTATTGTTATTATCGTTATCATTATTGTTATTATTATCATTATTGTTATTATTATCATTATTGTTATTATCGTTATCATTATTGTTATTATTATCATTATTGTTATTATTATCATTATTGTTATTATCGTTATCATTATTGTTATTATTATCATTATTGTTATTATTATCATTATTGTTATTATCGTTATCATTATTGTTATTATTATCATTATTGTTATTATTATCATTATTGTTATTATCGTTATCATTATTGTTATTATTATCATTATTGTTATTATCGTTATCATTATTGTTATTATTATCATTATTGTTATTATTATCATTATTGTTATTATCGTTATCATTATTGTTATTATTATCATTATTGTTATTATTATCATTATTGTTATTATCGTTATCATTATTGTTATTATTATCATTATTGTTATTATTATCATTATTGTTATTATCGTTATCATTATTGTTATTATTATCATTATTGTTATTATTATCATTATTGTTATTATCGTTATCATTATTGTTATTATTATCATTATTGTTATTATTATCATTATTGTTATTATCGTTATCATTATTGTTATTATTATCATTATTGTTATTATCGTTATCATTATTGTTATCGTTATCGTTATCGTTATCGTTATCGTTATCGTTATCGTTATCATTATTGTTATCGTTATCATTATTGTTATCGTTATCGTTATCGTTATCGTTATCGTTATCGTTATCGTTATCATTATTGTTATCGTTATCGTTATCGTTATTGTTATCGTTATCGTTATCGTTATCATTATTGTTATCGTTATCGTTATCGTTATTGTTATCGTTATCGTTATCGTTATCGTTATCATTATTGTTATCGTTATCGTTATTGTTATCGTTATCGTTATCGTTATCGTTATCATTATTGTTATCGTTAT